>JAHBMJ010005905.1:14894-59894 GCA_018398765.1 Chromera velia | reverse complement strand
CATACACCAGAGAGTCGAGAACACAAATGTACAGGGAGATGGCACAAGTCAGTCTGTCTGTCTTGTCCATGCTATGCCTGTCTTCCTGTAAGTTTGTCGTGTCCTTTTCATCGCCTCTCTTGCCGTCGAGTTCTTCTATCATTTCTGAGCTTCTCGCGTTGTCTGCTTGTTCTATCATTTCTGAGCTTCTTATGTTGTCTGCTTGTTCTATGATTTCTGAGCTTCTCGCGTTGTCTGCTTGTTCTATGATTTCTGAGCTTCTCGCGTTGTCTGCTTGTTCTATCATTTCTGAGCGTCCGCTGTTTATGTCGTGTTGGCGTCATGGATGCCACAGGAACGCGAGGAAAAGGAAAAGGCCCGCAACCCGCAGAAGGACGAAAAGGTCTGTTGGAGCTGGGTAAGAGGTGGGGGGGAAACTGTGAGGGGTGAAATTGCTACGGATGGCGTTGGGGGTGGGAGAGATAGAAAAGGTTGGAGCTAGAGATCGTCATTCTGGTCTGAACTTCTTGCAGCCCCTCCTTGATCTCCTCATCAATCTTCAACCGCCTTTTGGTCGGAGTTCACTGCTTTTCTGCAAGTATAGATCTCAGCATAAATCGAACAAATTTATGTTGGAAGTTTATGACGGCATTCCACTCCTTTGAAGATTTAATTCGGCCTGCTTGTTAGATTATGTATGATTCATTCATGTTCACGTTCTCCCGTTTGCCCTGGCTGCGTGCAGCCGAAAGAGCTTCCTTCGGTTTTCTTGAAGGACGGAAAGATTCGCCAGTGCAATGAGGGCAAGTGGCGTTTCACAATCGACGAGGGGTCTGAGTCTGGGTGCGTGACTGTCGAGCTGTTCCTCCCCAAGTCAGTCAGTCAGTCAGTCAGACCTATCCGAACGGCCATATGGATCCGTCGAAGAAATGAATCATCATCCTGATCATCAACAGCAGTCACACACGCTCGAGTCTTTTACCCCAAAATCGTTACGAATATGTCTGTGTTGGCTGCGCGAGGAGACAGGGAACAGTCAGGAACCCGCACCGCGCGCTCTCTTCCTTTGAGGCTGGTCAGCATTAGCAACCAGGCTTTGACTTTCAACACACGGAAGGAAGGAGGGGAGCCAGAACTCGATGGAGATGTGAAAGAAAAGGAGAAGAAGTCAAAATGAAATCGTCCTAGAGCAGGTTGTGTTCATGCACGAATGTCTTGCGCGGGTGAATATGTGCAGGTGTACATGTGTGCATGCATGTACATATGTGCCTATCTATACGTGTACGTATGTATTGGACTGAATCCCATGTTTGCAGATACATGGACACCTCCTTCATTGAGGTGGACGTGCAGCCCCTGTACTTCCGTGCGGTCGTCAAAGGTTGGCGGCATGCGGCCCCTCCCCCTGTCTCTCTCGATCGTTTGTTTGTTGGTTGCCCCCCTTTTCTCCCTCCCGAGCTTTCGGGAATCTTCATCTGTTCTCTCCCAGTATTTTTTCCTACCTTTCTTCCATGTGGCTCCTTCCCTCCTTCCTGTCCTTTCAGTCCCGTCTCTTGTCTTTTCATCCGCCTCCCACGCCTCTCCCTCCCTCCATGCACCCCTCATCTCTCCTTCTGACCTTCAAAAGGGTCTCATTGGGAGCACAGTTGTGCGGTACATGCATTAATTTGACGCCTGTAGAGGAGAGCTCTGAGAGGACTCACAACTTTTCCCATCCATCCGTCTGTCCGTCCATTTGTCCGTACATCCATCCATCCATGCTCCTCCCCCCTTCCGGCTACAAAGTTGGACGATGGCAGAAAGAAACTGTGGAGGCAGAGAGAGAAGGACACGAGGAAGTCGAGGGAGGGAGAGAGAGAAGGACACGAGGCAGTGGTTGTAGGTTCATTTTTCCCAGTTTGTTTTCTCTCTCTCCCTCTCTCTCTCTCTCTCTGTGTGTGTGTGTGTGTGTGTGCGTGTGTGTGTGTGTATGTGTGTGTGTGTATGTGTGTGTGTGTGTGTGTGTATGTGTGTGTGTGTGTGTATGTGTGTGTGTATGTATATGAGAGAGAGAGAGAGTGTCTGTGTCTGTTTATGTCCACCTGCAGGAAAAGTGACCCAAATGAGGCTGCCTGCTGAGGTGTCACCGGACCGTTCGAAGGTGGGTGAAAGAAAAAGAAAGTGGATAAGCGGGTGAGAGAGCGAGGGAGGGACTGGCAGACACAGACGAGTGAGCGTCCTGCAGAGAAAGCAGAAAGGGTGAAGGAAAGGAGGGGGAAAAAAGAAGAAAGACAGACGGAGAGGGAGTCTAACAAACAAGAAAGAAAGAAAGAATGAATGAATGAAAGAAAGAATTAATGACACCTGCACACAGGTCTCTAGGCAGGTCAACTTTCAAACGGGACAATGACCGCTCTTTGTCTCTTTCTGCCGAGTACCCGCCACTCTCATCTAGATCTAGATGCAAGGATTCATATTCCACACTGATTGACTGATATTCAAGAGCATGCAATCCCTCACGAATGAAACGCAGCGATTGATTGCTTTGCCGTCTGCCTGCCAGTCTTTCTCTCTCTTCTGCGAGGACGCCGTGATCTGGGGCTCCCTCGTTTGTTTCTTCTGTGTGTCCATCTGTTTCTTCATCTGTGTATTTGCATGCAGGTCCAGCGTTCAAAGGTCACGGGCTCTCTGAAGTTGACGATGCCGCTGGCCTGTGCTCCAGAGGGAAATGACTTGAAGGGCAAAAAGGGGATTCAGATGGAAACAGAGGCGTCGGTCCAGAAGGACAGAGACGAGGCTGGTAAGTGGGAGAGAGAGAAAACAAAAAAAGACAAAGAGGCAGAGACGAACAGGAAAGGGAAAAAAACCAAAGCAACAGAGAGAGGAGGGGGAGAGAGAGAGAGAGAGAGGGCAGTGAGAAGGAAGGAAGGAACGAAGGCATCGAGAGAGGGATGGCGCAAGGAGTGACTTTGTGACGGAGGGGCGAGTTACTGAAGATGAGAAGGGAGACGAGACGGGCGCGTGAATGAGCACTGTAGAGAAAGAGACGTTCATAAAACAAAAACACAAGCTGTCATGTATGAGCAGTGATCGAGATTCGTTTCTTCGATTCTTCATCACTCAGACAGACCATCTTTCCTTTCCTCACCCCTGCCTCCGTCATTGCGCCTCGTGGGTGGACCTGCATCCTCGTATCATCTTGCACGTAAATTGCAGGGAAGGACTCTGGAGGCAAAGCGTTTACTTTCTGTATGAAAAAGAATTCTCTATGAAAAAGAAGTAAACGCATGCACGTAAATTGCAGGGAAGGACTCTGGAGGCAAAGCGTTTACTTTCTGTATGAAAAAGAATTCTGTATGAAAAAGAAGTAAACGCATGCACGTAAATTGCAGGGAAGGACTCTGGAGGCAAAGCGTTTACTTTCTGTATGAAAAAGAATTCTGTATGAAAAAGAAGTAAACGCATGCACGTAAATTGCAGGGAAGGACTCTGGAGGCAAAGCAGGCACTCGACTGACAGGCTCAGTGTCCCTTCACATCACTTGTGAACGAAAGGAGAAAGAGAGAAGGGAACGAGCGGAGTTTGACCGTGCACTGCGGGAACGCGTCTCTAGACGTACCGCACAGAAAGGCAAGGACAGGGATAATGCTGTGACTACCGAGGCGGCCACAGCAAATAAAGAGCCTGTAGAAGGACCAGAAGACATGCCCGCTCTGGAGTCTGTTTACTGATTTCTTTACTGCACTGCTAGCCGCACTGGCAATTAACTGTAGAATCATAAAACTCGCATCGAAACATAAAGTTGTTAATTTTGCCATGAGAAAAGGTACAGATCAGACTCGGAAACAGTAAATAGAAGTTTCAAAACTGGAATTCCTATATGCATGCATCATTATAATTAATTGATATACTTTTAATCTCATCATCATTATCATGATCCTAGTCATGATCATCATCATCATACGTCATTATTATTATTAATCGGTCTATAGGCCATCATGCAATGCATGAGTCTAGGACAATGCTTTATTGCCCCTTTGCCAGACCTGCATCATACATCGTCGTCAGCTCAGACTAGTGGCCTAGTCTTTAAGGCTTCCAGCGTTCGGCAAGAGACAAGCTTAACAGCCCTCCCCCGAAGGAGAAAGCACACGCAAAGATGACGAATGCCTTCCACAGGCTTCCAGCCTGAGTCCAGCGGCTGAAAAAGGGCTTGTCTTGAACATGAGAAAAACTCGGCTTTAAAGCTAGTCCATAGGATTAGAAAGTGGCCGAGGGGTGCTAAACTACCTACCTCTCCCTGTCTTATCTCTTTCTTTTTCTCTACACCATTTCTGTAGTGTTATACATTAAAGTGTGCATAATTGTTGTGTAAAAAGTATAGAAGACTTGTAAGCTGCGTACGGTACTAGAGGCTCAATTACGATAAGCGTAGATCGTAGGCAGACTCACATTAAAGTATGACCTAGCAGAGTCAATCTGTTGATCCGCTATTCAGACCAGCCAACACCACGATCGAGAGACTGGCACAGAACAACTTTCGCACGCAAAGGTCAGACATCACTTTATTCAGACTGGGTGGCAGTGGGTGCACGCGGCGTTGCGAGGTCGGCGGCGGCCCTAGCGCGGCGCGACGCTCGTGACAGGCCCACACCTGCCTGCCTTCTAAAGCTGACGTCCACGCTCAGCTCAATCACGCAGACCATCGAAATCGAACCATAGAGGCATGAATGAAATCGGTAAGCCACGACCGACACCACAGTGTGCCTCTTCTACCATATGTACACCACGTCCTCGGAATCACTCTCAGCATCTTCAGGCTGGGAAGCAGATAGCCAGAGAGCACACAGCCTAGGAAGCTGTGTCTTTAACTGACAGATTCGCACCCCGCTTTATACGGCATTCTCGACTGCACTGACGTGCACCACACGTCTTCTCAACTCCATCCCACACCTGCCTACCTTCTTTTTTGCTGCTTCTCTTCTTTTCTCCTTGAAGGCATGCAGGGCTTTCTTTGCATGCGTGAGGCTGACTGACGGTTCCCACGACGCATTCTCCTTACTCTCCCCCTTCCACCAGACAAGATAGTGTGCCTGTCCGTCGATCCGCCTGTGATCCAGAATTTCTTCAACTTCATACTCCACCTCTGTAGAGGTCGGAAGGCGGATGGCAGGCAACGGATCAGTCTTCTCCCTCTCGTATTTTTTTAAAAAGGAGACATTGATCACATTGTGTGTCCGTACGCCTGCAGGGAAAATGAGCTCATATACGTTGTTATATATCTTTCTTTCTACCGCAAAGGGTCCATAATACACCGGCTCGAGTTTCTTCACTATTCCGCACTATTCCTCCTGGCTTTCTATCTCCTTTGAAGTAAGAATTACAGACAAGTACATAGTCTCCAGGCTCGAAAGATACTTTCTTCCTGTGTGGATCTACCTGTTGTGCCATCTGTTCTCTTGCCTTCTGCAATCTTTCTTTTGCTCTCATAATTTCTGCCTCTCTGGCGTCTGCGAATTCTGCTGCTGGAGGGCAGAAAGATTTCGTTCGTACAGAGACAGAAGGCAGACGAATGGGATCATAGCCGTACAGAAAACGGAATGGAGACATGCCAAGAGCTGAATGAACTGAATCGTGATATGCAAACTGATACACAGCCAACCACTTCGGCCAGTCTGACTGGTGTTCATCCACAAAACAGCGCAGCATTTGCTCAATCGTCTGATTGTCTCTCTCTGTCTGTCCATCTGACTGTGGATGCCCTCTCATGTTCATATTCAATTTTGTCTTCCACAGTCGAGCAAGCTCCTGCCAAAAAGTAGAAAGGAAACGAGGATCACGATCACTCACCACCGATTGAGGCATCCTATACTCGAGGATCACTCATTCAAAGACTACCTCTGCTGTCCCCTCTGCCGTGATTCCTGAGGAGACTGCAATGAAGCAAGGAGCTTTAGACAGACGATCTACAACAGAGAGAATTCCATCTACCCATTCAGTCTTATACAACATGCTCGGGAGTCTAAATACAAAATCAAGAGAGAATGACTGAAATGCAAATTCAGGAATTGGAAGCGGATGCAGGAGGCCTTGCTGCTTCTCTGTCGGTCTCTCCTCTCTGGCAAATGTCACACTTCCTCATATACTGCTGGACTGACACATACATATGCGGCCAGTAAAAAGAGCCAGCCAGTTTCAAATAAGTTTTCTCTCCCCCCAAATGTCCCCCCATGGCTGTGTTGTGGTGTTCATAAATCAGATTTTTCTGCAACCTTTCTGTCGGGACTGCCAGTCAATCGTTGAAGAAAAGCAGTCCGTCTTCCATATGAAAAGGTTGCACTCTCAGCCGTAGTTGCAGAGGCACTCCTTTCTCAGGATGCTCTACTGCTTCCTTTATTTCCCTCCAGAACTGTTCCTCCTCATACCCTTTTCTTATCTTCCTCAAGAACTCTTCATCTGGCTGCATATACACTTCATTCAAGAGAAGCTCACAGACGTTTTTTCTCTCTTCCTGCACCTCTTTCGTCTGTGCAACTAACCCAGG
Source organism: Chromera velia (assembly GCA_018398765.1). NCBI lineage: Eukaryota > Chromeraceae > Chromera > Chromera velia. Next base: position 53,392 of record JAHBMJ010005905.1, on the reverse strand, counting down.
CACCCTGCTTAATGCATCAGCCACCCTGTTTTGCGCACCCGGGACGTACTGAGGTATGATTCCGAGCTCAACAAACATCAAGACGAACCTGCGCATACGTGGAGACATCAGAGTGCGGTTGGCAGACACATTCACATATTTCAGAGACTCATGATCCGACCACACCTTGGTTGTATGACTCACATATGGTCTCTACGTCTTCACTGCAAAAACACACCCTAGAAATTCTTTCTCTCTAATGTGATACTTCAATTCTGCTGGGCTCATACGACAAGAAACAAAAGCATACGGACGCAAGTAACCAATCTCCAGATCCTCTTGCATCAAAGCGGCACCTAAGGTCTCAGTCGATTCGCATGCGTCCACAAAGATTTCAAACGGGTGGGCGGGATCGGGAATGAATAATTCAACCGTATTTCTGACTGCTTCTTTCAATGATTGAAAACTTCTCTCTTCTTTTTCTTCCCACTCAAACACCCACTTCGCTTTCAACAAAGCATAGAGAGGTCCCGCTTTCTCACTGAAACGGGGAACGAATCTCCTCACCCAATTTGCAAACCCCAAGAAAGAGAGCACGTCCTTTCTGTTCTTCGGGGTCGGCCACTTATTGACTGCCTGTGTTTTGCTGACCTCTGGTCAAACCCCGGTCCTGGAAATTCTCAAGCCCAGAAAGGTCACCTCACTCTGCATGAAGTGGCACTTTGAGAACTTAGCATACAGATTGTTCTCACTGAGCAAACGTAGGACAGTGCGAATATGTTTTTTGTGCTCCTCTCTAGTGCGTGAATAAATGAGGATGTCATCCAGAAACACCGAAACGAAACGATCGAGACAGGATCGAAGAGCAAATTGAATCAGCCTCATCGTAGAAGGTGGCGCGTTCGTCAAACTGAAAGAAACGACCAGCCACTTAAAAGAGCCATATCGCGTTGTGAAGGCTGTCTTGGGGATGTCTTCCTCCCTGACTCTCATTTGGTGATAGTACTGATATAGATCTAGAGTCATGAAAAATCGTGCCCCATGGAGTTGATCGATTAATTCCTGCGGATGAGGGAGTGAATGTTTATCTTTTATTGTGATGCGATTCAAGCCTGTGTAATCGCAATACATCCTCATCGATCCGTCTTTCCTTTGTATGAAAAGAACAGGAGCAGTATAAGGAGAAGCAGACGGTCGAATGAATCCTTGTTTAAGATATATGTCTAGCTGTCTCCTCAGCTCATCTGTCTTTCCTACTGACAATCGGTAAGGTGGACGCGCAGAAGGTAAATGACCAGGCTCAAGTTCAATTTTGAAGTCCGAATGAGGACCTCTCGACGATGGCAGATGAGAGAGTCGATTAAGGAAAAGAGACGCATGATCTGCCACAATTTCTTTCATATCATAAGGCACCTCTGGATCCGGTCAATTGAGAAATGCACGCACTTCAGAAAGATCAGAAGAAGAATAGACAGGATGATCAGAAGAAAGAGAAAAAAGAAAGTCAGACCCATGAATCCCCTTGTTATCCATTCTCCCCTTTCCATTCCCCCGCAATTCACTCACTTCAGTTGTCTGCACTTCGCATTCCTCCTGTGCAAGTGGTCGTGGGCGCACCGTCTCCATGTATACGATATGAAACGGCGCTCCCCTCTTGATGCAATGTCTAGCCTGTACAGGATTCAAGAAGGGAGGGCAATTTTCATTTTTCTTGTACCCTCCTTTCAAAATCACTTCACGGCGTTTGAAAGAGAACCAAAGAGACCGAGTTGGATGGTCGAGCTCGACGTTGTATGCGTCACTCCATTTTCGACCGAGGATCACGTCATAGCCATCCAGGTCAGCAAGCAATGCACCCACAATTTCTGAATACCCCTGTATGCGCAGAGGCACTTGAGGTGCATACTCACTGACCGTAGCGTCCAGTCTCCCATTCTTTTTCACCGCCATCCGATATCTCATAGGGGTCGAAACCCTGTAAATATAGAGCTGCCGATTGTGTGCAAACTTGCTATCAACAAAAATGTCATCAGCTCCATTATCATAAAACACTTTGACTGGACTGCCAGCAATCATGCCTTGATAGACAAATCCCTCTCTGTAACTTTCATCACCATCATCCTCTTCTTCCTCCCCCGACCCCCCACCTTCTTCCTCAATATTTTTTATTTCTTCCTCAACTTTTCTACGTACCTCAGGTTCCCGAGGAACCACGACGCGATCATCCTCTCTCTGGCCGGGAATCGTTCTCACTCCCGCCACTTGTCTGGGTCCCATCCGATGCGCTGGTTGTGACCCCTGGAGCGGTGAAGACGTTCGCCGACCAAACGATGGAGTGTCGCTGAAGGTATGCCCCTGTCCCCCGGAAGGAACATTGCTTCCGAACCCCCTGCCTGGCTGACGAGTCTCCTCCCTCCCCCCCAAACTGTAAGCTGCGTACGGTACTAGAGGCTCAATTACGATAAGCGTAGATCGTAGGCAGACTCACATTAAAGTGTGACCTAGCAGAGTCAATCTGTTGATCTGCTATTCAGACCAGCCAACACCACGATCGAGAGACTGACACAGAACAACTTTCGCATGCAAAGGTCAGACGTCACTTTATTCAGACTGGGCGCACGCGGCGTTGTGAGGTCAGCGGCGGCCCTAGCGCGGCGCGACGCTCGTGACAGGCCCACAAGACTAGATAAAAGATGAGAAACTCAAACTAATACTGCTAAAAGATCTTTACTCAAACATGATGAAATATTATCTAGAATATTATCAGTACTAAAAAAACTTTACTAAAACATTAAATATTATCAGTTTGAGCTTCTCATCTTTTATCTTTTTATATAACAATTATATGCACAGTGCACACTTTAATGTGTAACACTGATGATGATGATGATGTATGGGGTTAAAGCCGGTGAGCCGTATAGACTCTGGCTAACCTAGAGCGTCATACATAGAGATAAACTTTCGACTTAGGCCCCACTGGGGTAAATTGAATCGATGGGAGCCTGACAGGGGTGGGGAGGCGGATGGAAGTGGAGGGTGGCTCCACCTCTAAGCAAACAGGCTTTTGCTTCATCTGGTAGTTCTCTTACTCCCTACTAAAGTTATTAAATCCCGACAAAGCTAAATACTGAGATCCGATACCAATCCCCCGTTGGAAAAAAAAACGATATTTTAAGTACTTTTTCGGCACCTTCGGTACCGACCATTTTAGGTATTCTAGACAGGTTTGCTGCTAGGAGTAATTTTCAAAAAAAAAAAAAAAATAGTTATTTTCATCTTTCTTTCTTTTTTTCTGGTTTCAAGCTGAAAAATATGTTCTTTAAGTGTATTGTTCATGTGTTGCACGAATCAACAAGCGCTGTTTAAGTGTTGTTATACTATTGTTTCTTTGTTATGATGATAAATGAATGGTATTGCACTGTTATACAAGTGTTGCTTTAGTGTTGCAAGCTAGGTTGCAAGGTGTTGCATATAGTTGTTACGTCTTGGTTGAGGTCATCATCGAAAAGCAAAAAAACAAAAAAAAAATGTTTCTGAGACTTTTTTTTTTAATTACCCCTAGGTTTGCTGATATTTGGATGCTTAGACTAGCTTAGATATATATATGGTTGGTGTGGAGGTTCAATTTGTATATGATTTCCAATTGAAAAATTGGATTTCCAATTAGAAATCCAAATTTCTAATTGTATTTTTTTAAGGTTTAATATTTATGTAAAGCTAATTGGTGTTTACATTTGAAATCTTTGAGTTTTAAAATGTTTATACACAAAAATACAGCTTTGTGTACTAAGTTTTTCACTAGGTTTTTCACATAGAAAAAAATGTTTCTAAATTGTTCCGAATTGGGAATTTAGGATTCCAAATTCCCAATTGGGCATTCCAATTGTTCCAATTACTCCCAAATGCGATAGGGAATGTGTTGCAGCTTTTTTAGCATCATGGTACATAAAAAATAAATGGGTAAAAAAAAATTTTTTGGGTAGTGTTTGGGTACCTTAGGATAAATTTTTGAGTAAAGTAACGTGCTAAAGTTACCTTAACACATTACCTTTCCAATGGGGAAAAAAAAATACATTTCGTATGGTTTATACACATACATGCACGTACTGCGCCGTACTACATGCGGCATTACATGTACGCATCTAAGATTGTATATAGGCTTTAAATTGCCTTAAATTTGGTTTGAGAGAATTTTAAAGAGAAAAATAACTTTGAAAGTTTAACTTGCCGTTGGAAAACATGGGTGGAGGTTCGTGCTAGGGTTCGTGACAACCTTTCCATTCCCTTTGGCACACATGGAGCTGGCCGTAGATGACGCAACAGCCCGTGGTAGTGTTAGACCAGATGTCAGACAGCTTTTCTTTGATCCGCTGCTTTCATCGATCCACTGCACACCGAACGGAAACTCAATTAGCAGTTGGCATTCGCATCTTGATCCATCACACTTCTTCAACTTCCGAATTAATATGTCGTTAATTTCGATAGATCGTTTCATCAAAAGATGCGAGAGAGAAACAAGAGAGGGAGAGAGGGAGCTCTAGCAATTAAGAGAGCGGGTTCAGTCAGACTGGATCTATACCGATCGCTTGATGGTTCGATCCAACCATCGACACAGAGCAAGCAGAGAGACAGGCAGACCGAGAAAGGAGGCAACAGAACCAGACAAAAAGACAGACAGAGGGGAAAAGAGAAAAAGATAAACGGAGAGGAGAGGGAGCTCCATGGACGGTCCTCTCTTCCATGCCGTTCCTGCATGTTCCTCTTTCTACCTCACTTTCTCTCTTTCATTCTTTAAATCGGCTGATCAAAATCGGAAAGGGACTACACGAAGGCCGGAACGTCCAGACGGTGCGCCCTCTCAGACAGACAAGTGACAAGAAACAAACAACACTGAATGTCAAACAGACCCGTCTATCCTTAGCATCATTCCATTCCATGCTCGGGTGGTTGACCGACCAAGAGCAGTTTGTTATTGCAAGGATGCACGTATGCATGACCCTGCACTTCGATATGTCAATTGAAAAAAAAGAGAAGGAACAGAGAGAAGGAAAAGAAGGGAAAAGAAGGAGACGAGCCAAATACTTCCTTCCGACTACCAAGACACGCCGGCTGACCGGAGTCATTCAAAGGTAGTGCAACTTTTCTTCAAACAAATCAAAGAAGACAAGAAAGAACGAAGAAGCTTGGCCCAATACGTTTAATTGTCGTGTATGCATGAGTGAGTGAGTCTGTAAATGATCGGACGGTGACGGCAAAAGGAGGACGTGGAAACAAAAAAAGCGAATTGATGGAAGCACAACGAAGCAAGAAATGACTGCTGGAGTCTCTTTCTTTCATTTTTTTGTTTGTCCATTCGAACAATTCGGGCATCCACCCATCCATCCATCCATTGATTCAATCAATTAAACCAACCCACCGCCCAGGCAGGCACAATCAATATTCACACGGTGACCGCCAACCCAACAGGGTCAGACAGCAACCAACGAACGAACGAAAGTTCCGTTCATGATCATGCATCTAAAGGACACTCACTGTAACAAGCCAGCTAGGAAGAGGACGTAAAGGAAGGACGGATCTTCCTTCGAGTAAGCCCCTCTTTCCCTCTTGGGCATAGACAGACAAACACACACAGGTGAAGGAACCCCTCCTCCGCTTTCTCCCTCCCCGCAGGGACGACAGAGCAGCGGAGCTTCATCTCATTTGAAAACAGACGAAGCCTCTAAGTGAAAGAAGAGGATAGGAGAGAGGAGAGGAAAGAGTCGAATTACAAAGAGAAAAGGAAGACAAGGGAAAAGAGAAGAGGAAGAAAACACGACAGACAATGAAGACAGATCCTAAATGCAGAACATCTGCTGAAACAGAAACAAAAAGGGGGGCTCGTACTTTCGGGAGAAAGAACAGGAAGGCAGCATACGAGCTACATCACATTCATGAGAGGCAGAGGGCTGAAAGAATACAATGTTGTTTTCATCCCCGTTTCTCAATCATTCTACGACCGTATCACGCAGACTTCCCCTCCCTCCGGTGCTTACCTGCTGTCGTTGCTTCTCTCGCGCGTTCTATCTTTCCCCTGTGCGGTCGCTGCACTTTTGCTTCTTTTTTTTCTTCGAATTCGTGCATGCCGCTTTGCATGTCTGCGCGTGATCACGACACACCCACTACCACATTCAATTGCTCAGGGCCCCGAGAGAGAGTGGGACCCCCCCCCATTACAGTCAAAAGCCTATACGTTCTCTGATGCGTCTGTCCAGTTTGATTATCTGCGTTTGAATACATGCAGTCCAAAAGATCACAAGAAGACAGAAAAGGAGTAGAAGAAGCAAAAGCAGGGGCAAAAATAAGCACAACAAAGAGAAGAGAAGAGAAGAGAGGAAAAGAAAGCACCAAGAGAGAAAAACGGAGACGAGAAAAGGGGATAACCTTCTCTCGTTTCAACCGACCGTCGGTTTCACAAATGAATCACAAATCACAAATTGACCGATCGATCACAAATCACAAATTGACCGATCGATCTCAAATAACAAAGGCGCGGTCGACCCAACAAACAAAGAACAACAAAGGCATGACATAACATGACAGGGCTACAGGGCAAAGACTTGGGAGATCCTCCGGCCCTTTCTCCATTTTTTTTTCGCATTCACGAAAAAATTTTGGAAGGAAGGGAAAGGTCTGGATTTTTCATATTCTGTCGTTCCTTTTTTTTTGTTCTCGGAGCAGCGACGCAGTGGGCCAAAATTCATTCCAATTGCCTGACTGCCTCCACACAACACCTGTTGACTGCTTCCACACAACACCTGTACAAGCATGGATGGATGGGGAATTCAGGGGAAGGGGGGTAAAATGACTTTATCTATTGGGCTGTCGATAGATAGAAGAACATTTTGTGCATGTATTTCTTTTCTTGTCTGTGTATGCTTCGGCATTGTTCTAGCTGAGCGTATTCGCCCCATCTCCCGGACGCATAATTCTTGTTGGATGGATGCGGGAGTCACTCCGTTTCTTTCTGCTTACCTCCTCAAAACTTCTCACAACCTTTTCTTTGTCCGAGTCGCCCTGTGTTCTACCTCTACACGCTGTCCGCCGGTCCTGTTTGTTTGTTTCTTTCTTGCTACTTCGGCATTTGCGATGGAAGTCTACAGACAACGGATGCCTCTTGGCAACCTGAAAAGGAGTACTCAAGCAAAAACAAGACGACAGTACGGATGGTTATTTTTCGCTTCGGTGTTGGGTCGTCACTTCCTTGTTTCAGATAGACGCTCATCTCAGCGAGACCCTTCCCTCTGAGCGTGGAAGGACGCGTTGACTTGCCAAAGAAAGAACTAGAAGGAGGGAGGAGAGTATGATGCAGACGCCCACAAGAGGCGCGAACTCACTAACCGGGCAGGAGCAACACAGACACATCAAAAAAGAGAGAGAAAGAGATAGGACATAGCGACACAGGAGGGGGAGAGAGCGAGCGAGCGAGCGAGAGAGAGAGATTGGAAAGCAGACGGGCACGAATTCGCACTAGCGAAAAGGGAGAGGAAGAAGGGGGGGCGTGAGTTTTCACAAGTTTCTTTTGCTTCAGGCTTTGAAAATAAGGAACGAATAGGGGGGGACCCATGCTGTGGACTTGGGAAGGAACTCATCACACCAACCAGTGGAGGAGCAGAGAGAAGAGGAGACGAGAGGTTTGATGGAGCTCGCTGCCTTTCTCTTCTCTTCTCTTCACCCCTCTGCCATTTTGAGCCGTTCCGTTTTGGGGCGGAGCGAAGACAGGCAGGCAGACACAGAGGATGGATGGATGGATGGATGTTTTCTAAAAGGACGGCAGTTAGCGCAAGCCTTCTCTCTCTCATCTGAAGAGGCATCTGTCTGGAAGGAGTCAAATGGACCAAATGATGTGGTGAAATGGGACGGTTTTCTTTCTTTTGTGTTTCTCTTCTCTTTTTTCTTCTGTCTTTGTCTTTCTCTTCGCTTTTGTATTCCAGAAGTCTTTCTCTTTCTCTTCTGTGAGATAGAGGCAAGAAAACGCTAAGCCTACCATCAGCCTGTCCATTCATGTACCCCTTCTTCTATCCAACCACCCAGCAAACGACTGCGACATTCATTCTCCCCAAACACAAAGAACCGGGTTTGTGCATCCATCCAGCCGTATACCCACCAAACCACTCGCCCACACACCCAGCCAGCCCCACAAAGTGCCGTCCGTTCAGATCAATCTGACACTTCGCCACTCGCATCCATGAGGTGGGGCTCGAACGAGGGCATGGACACGGACGCTTTCTGCAGTCCCTGCAAGGCGGCTGCATGCCGCAGCAGCTCCAGAGAGATCAGAGGGCTTGTGCGCGGGTGGTTGGAGGGCCCCACTAGGGGGGGAACCGGGGGGGGAAACACGGGGGTCATCCCGAGACCAGCAGAGGAGGCGGATGGAAGTGACGCTGGAAAAGAGAAAGTCCTTTTGAGTGCACCAGTCTGCACGCAAGGGAATACCGACAGAGAGTGAATGCATACGCAGCTCCTGACAGAAAGAATGCTGCCTGTCACATGTTCAAGAGACTGTCTTGAATAACGGGACAGGACCTCACGAAGTCCTTGTGAGAGGGGAAAACCCGGAAAAAACAGAAAACAAAGGAAGAGAACAGTTTTCTTTTCCACACAGGTCCACACAGGCTTGATGCTCTCTCTTATCAGAGGTCAGCTAGCAGCTATCAGTAAAATGCAGAACAAAGAAAAAGATGAGCGGAGGGAAAATCTCCGAAAAGAAATGCAGACCAACCAAGTGATCTGTCTCTGCTGTTTCCGTTCTGCCTACCGGGGGGGACTCTTTTTCCTTGTCGCCAGACTCGTCGAGTGCGTCTCTTTCTCTCTCCTTGTCTTTATCCCTCAACTCCTTCGGCACAGGCGCCGGAGAACTGGGAGCGGTTGAGAGCTCCGAAGAAGACGGAGTGGAGGGAAGTAACGGAGGGGGAACTGGAATGATCGGGACGTCCATAATCATGTGGGAGACTTTCTTCATTTCTGCCTCTGCTGTCCACTCTCCTTCCTTCACTCCTGTGTCTGAGTATTCCTCGGGGAACAGCATTCGAATGTTTCCTTGGCTGGCCCTCAAAAGTAGAGGTTGAAGGTACCGGTTGTAGATCTCCGCAGTCAGGGCGTGGTTCTTGTTCATCTTCCGCACCTTCCATTCGTCCTCTGCATGAATCAAGTCAACCACGAGAAAGGACAAAGAGTGAAAGAGGCAACAGGAACGAATGCTTTGATAGTTCATGGAGAACGCAGAAGACAAGGAAGGACCACAGGAAGGTAGAAAGGAAGGAACGAAGCAAGAAGGGAAATGAGGGAGAAAAGAAAGGAAGAAGAAAGCGAAGAAGGGAGAAAAGAGGGGGAAAAGGAAGGAAGGAAGAAGGAAGCGAAGAAGGGAGAAAAGAGGAGGAAAAGGAAGGAAGAGAAGAAGGGAGACAAGGCGACACACACACACACACACAGAAAGACAGAGAGAGAGAGAGAGAGAGAGAGAGAGAGAGAAACAAAGAAAGGAAGAAGACAAAGGGGTAGACAGGAAGAGAGAAAGGAAGGAAGAATAAGCGGAAAGAAGGAGAAGATGAATGAAGAAAAAACAAACAGCGAAGATAGATGCAAGCACTTCTCTTCAAGAGAACCTGCCCCCTTCTGCCAGCGTCCCTCTCTCGAGGAAGGGGGGGGAGGGGAATCGCTCCCTCCCGACATGCAGAAAAAGCAAGCCTTCTGGTGGCATTTCAACTTGCATTGTTGACCAACTCACTGTGCAGGTGTGGGCACGACTCTTTCCCGATATGTTCGCATGTGCTCGTTACAGCCTCCCGAGGGCACCGAATCTGCTTGCATGCAGGCAGAAAGAAAGAAAATGTACGTACGTGCGGGGCGGGAACATGCGAAAGTCGTATACTAAGAAAACAAAAAGTCGATAGTGCCCAAGCGCCACAGAAAAGAGTGTTCTGGTAATAACCTGTACCCACAGGGTTTTTTATTGCTGCCTTCCTGTACAGCACAGTGGGCATTTGGGTCTGACATTGCCACAGATCCACTCCTGGACTGCACTTCATAAAATGAAAGAGATGATGCTGCATTAACCAACCGTCAGATAGAGAAACATTCACAACTTCATCCTTTTTTTCACAACTTTTCCCGGTGGGCGGAATCATGCAGAAAGACTCCTTCTGAGAGATGACTTGATGCAAGGAGAGGACGTTGGAGGCAGGAAGGCACAATCGATCTGTCACACAGGAAGACCCTAGCAGAGAGGGGGGAGGACAGATCAAGTGCAAAGCTGCCAGTGGTGGTCGGTGTGCCAGTCTCACAGGCATACACGGAAGGTGGTACCGTTTTTCGGCATGCAAGGAAACTCCAGCTCAAAGCGTTGGCCAGCATGTCTGGATTTGACGTTTTCAACGAAATCATTTTGCACCGACCTTTTTGTACACAGAGGGGTGGAACCTGCAGACGAAAACAAATTTACAGAAAATTGACGAGGAGCAGGACGGGCAGGCACTAAGTGTCTGTCTGTCATAGAGGCAAATGAGGATATAAGAGAGAGAGAGACCTGACAGTACTCCGACAAGAGCCATGCCCCTGACCAGCAAGCCAGCTCAGAAAAAACCAAACGGAGAAGAAAGGGGCAGACCGTTAGGAAAAGAGACAGCCTGCCTTCCTGCCTAGACGCCACACCCGCCACCGACCTCCTTGCTTTCTCACTCTCTCTCGTGTTCCTGTCTTGTGTGAGCGTGTGAGCGTTGGGAGAGGGGGGGGGGCATCTCGTTTGTTTTTTTCTCTCATTCCTGTCACGTTCTAGCGCGATGGACTTTTCCAAGCCTGGCTTATGCTGACCAGATTTCTTCTGTCGAGTGTGCCATCCGGCAGGCGTCACCCCTGCAGATGGATAGATGCACACAAAGCCCGACGGACAGGCAACGGATAAGGTGTTGTGCAAGCGGGTCAAATCAAATGGAAGTAAGTGCTTCAGCAAAGACTCTTTCGTATCGATAGTTCGTTCACGCCTCACCCACCCTGTGATTGACTGTTCATTGTTGTCTTCGGTACACTTTTCCTCTCCGTCCCGGTGTTTGTTTACTGACTGACTCTTCACATTTTCCTTGGGCCTCCATACTTGGGCACAGCACGGGCTCGTACTCATACTCATCAGTGACGCCCTTTTCCTGCAGGCAGCAATCATGGGACAGAGTGGGAGTATGCGTGCCATTTTCGATGTTTCTGTCCACTTTCGAGTGGGGGAGAAAACTTGGGAATGGAGACGTCTGCAGGAAGAAAGAAAGTCCCGTCGACAAATTTCGAGAAGCACACGAAGAACGAAGAGAACAAAGAGGCCAAAAAAGAACGAGGATCCGTTGAGGGGCAGACACGACACGGGGTCTGAGGGGAAAAGGAGAAAGAAGAGGACACACGCAGCCTTCGGTTTGGGGGNGGGGGGGGGGGGGGGGGGGGGGGGGGGTGAAGGGCTGTCACGAAAAGGAAGAAGTTGGTCCGGGAAAGAACGCAGGAAGGAGATGGATTGGACGAACTTGAGGTGGTGGTGGGCGCGAACAGAAGGAAATTAGAATACAGGCGAGGCGAAAAAGATGACCAGCACGACCAAAAGGGACTCTCGACAAGACGAAGAAAGAAAGGAGAGAAAAAGAGATGGATGGAGACGTAAGTTATTTTTCATTTGCACCACCACAAGAAGCTCTGACCTTCTTAGGAGTGCGGCGAATTCTCGCGGGATCCGGAACGTGTGAGAATTTACATGCATTTCCCCACTGGCACTGCAAGCACATGAGGAGCAAAAGAACGTCTGTGGATGCATCAGACTTCTCGTCACGGAAGAAGGAGACGGCAATGGAAACTGACGGAATGCGTCTGCTCAAGTCGCGCACACGGGATAGTCCTGTGTTTGCACAGCTCATTCGAAGTCAGTGCCTTGTGTCTTGACATCGGATTGATGATCTTCGGTGCGTCGCCCTCATGTTCCTCGGAACACCTGTTCCTTTTTTTGGAGTTGGGAAGTCTCCTGCTACTTGCACAGGAGACTTGGTGAGCCCCTTCGGTGACCATATTGGCAAAATTGCTCAATCCCTTCTTCAATGCAAGCTTCAGAAGACTCAGGGAGAAACTGACTGCCGGAAATCGTCACATCGATCGCACCGTCTGCCCTTCCGTCCTCAATCCCCTGCAGGCTCAGAATCAATTAGTCTCAGACGGCGAAAAAAGTCGCTTTGCGGGATCATCATTCCGGGGCCTGAAAAACCGCGCCGTTCCGCCTTCCGGGACCGAATTAATTATTAATTGCCTTAATTTTTCTCATGCACTCACTCGATCCGCGTGCGCGCGCGAATGCGCGCGCGAACTGACTTAATTGTATTAATTTTTTTTTCTTCCCACGCCTTAATTATAATTTCTTTTTTTTTATTATAATATAAACACGACTTTGCCTTAATTCCATGCATGCATGCATGCATGCATGTACATCATTGCATGTTTTCCATTTTTTCGTCCTATATATATCGAGGTATCATAGCAATGGTTTTTCCGTGTCAACATCTGCATGGCCACTCACTTGCAGTCAGATCTCGTGACTCCACCTTTGCAAGCAATTTGTCCTGATTCAATTCATGCTCCCGAACGATGGCATTCTCGCGGCTCTCTCTTTTCTTGGCCTGCTGCGTCTTCTCTGTTGTTCTGCGACGAGGAGACGGCAAAGGGCTGACGATGGGCCATGAATTCATTGTCAAAGGGGCGACTGGTCCTCCGCACCTTGCCGGTGCCGACATGCCAGATGTCAATCGACAGGGAGTCGAAATGAAGGTCTTCAAAGATTCCAGAAAGGAGGAAAATGAAAAGCAAAAGGTCGTTTATGTATTTCGGCATGGTCAGTCAGTGAATAACATCTTATCCCAAGAGAGGAGTCCATTTGCGTGGAAGAGGGAAAAGGAAAAAATGGCCAACGAGATCAGGGGTAAGGGTGATGCGGATACGGTTCTCTCGACAGAGGGAATGGCCCAGGCAAACCGGACGGGATTTCTCATGACCGGAGGGGACGGGGACGAAGATCACGTTGGTATTTTCAGTCCCGACTTTCTGCCTGAGGAGAAACTCGAAGCCATCTATGTAAGCCCCCTCCGACGTGCGATTGCCACCGCGCTGCTCATGTTTTGGAAGCCTGCTTTGCAGCACAACATTCCGATGAAGGTGCACTGGGCATTAAGTGAGCGGCGTATGTCCGCATCTGATGACGGATCAGAGTCGGAATATTTGATGGCCCACGTCTCCGATATTCTTGCACGCGAGGACTTTGGGCTTCTCACATGGGCACAGAAAAAGTTCGAAAGAGGGGTCATCAGCAAATGGCTAGAGCCTCTGACTCAGTCCATATTCGAACTTGAATCGAACCACCGCGGGTCGATGTACTCAAGTGAAGCCTGCGTCCTTAAAGGGGGGTGTAAATGGTGGCCGGAGGTGGATGACTCTGGTCTATTTTCGTCTGAAAAACCCGCAGATTACTGTTGGAGAATCAAAGAATCAACCGAGTTTATCGCAAATGTTCCGGAGAAAACGGTTGCAGTTGTTGGGCACTCGAATTTCTTTCGTGATTTTCTCGACCCGTTTGGCCGAGAATGGAAAATGAACAATGCAGCAGGTCTCCGGGCCGTTCTAACAACGACAGGGTCAGGCTCGCATGAGTTTGAGTCGGTCCGGCGCATCCCTCTTTTTCTTCATGTCGGTTCCTCCCTCCGCCCTGTCGAGGTGAGGAAGAGACAGATCTTCATGGATGATTGGCAAAGAGAACTTTTGAAAAATTTGGATGCAGCAGAGAAACACAGAAAAAAATCACCCAAGCAGGGAGAAAAGAAGGGGTCCGGTTTTAAGAATATCATGAGGGGACTTTTGGATTTTGATGAAGATTCAGATTCCGATTCGGATGACAAAAAAATGAATCACTTTCACTCTCACTCAATCAATCAACAATTTGCCAATGACACAACAATCAGAGAGACCTTCGGGGAAGTCCAGAGCGCAAAGGTGGAGGAGATGATCAGCAATGGAGACTTCTGCCCAATCAACCACCCAGAGTGGGACCACAACCTGAAAGGTTGCAAGTTCTACATGTACATTCCCCACGTCTGTCTACCCGGGGTTCACCGCCCTACAGATATGTTTGGGCAGACAAAGAAGACAGCAGACTGCAGACAGCTTTTCCAGTTCTGATGCAACAGACTCAATGTTACGGTGCAATCAAATGAATTCAGAACATTCATATTGTATTCAAGTTCAATTCAATTGTAATATCCTAATTATGTTATCACTTACTACATACCTCAATAAATTATAAACAATTAATCAAATGAACGGTAAATTTATATAAACAAAAAAATCATGCTAAAAATATGATTGTAAACATTTACGGATATAATCAGATAATATAATAATCTTTTTTAACATATTAATGTAAGTAATGAAATTATTGTTTCAAACAGTTCTAGTATTCATTTTTCTTATTTTCATTGTTTATGTGAAAGATTGCATATGCAGTATCATGCAGTGTGCAATCTGAATATATTGCTGCAAATTGTTGGAAAAATATGTGTGGAAAGGTTATATAGCCAGATTAAGGTAGATTTATATAAAATAAGAAGAATGTTTCTGAAAGAAAGCTTTAGCGCAAAGGCTACACAGATCTGCACAGCGATCGTAAGAGAAAAATGAGAATTAAAGAAGCCTTGCAATACTCGCATGGCATACAACGACTCAGATTTAAAGAAAGGAATTGGAAAGAAGGTAGCTTTTCATAGTGAGCCGCAGCTTAGATTCGATCAAAAAATATCAAAAAAGGAAATTTAGAGGAAGTCTTAGCACACAACTACATTTCACAGCGATCCAAACAAGCGTATAAGAAGGAAGTGTTAGCGCATAGCGATCGCAAGAGGGGAATTGGAAGGAATTCAGTTTCATATATGGTGAAGAAGGGGGGAATTGGAAGGAAGTTTCAGCGAATAGCGATTGTAACAGGGGAATGGGAAGGGAGTCTAAGTGCGAGGTGTTGCAGAATTTGCAACATGCACCGCGTGCATGCATTGCAACACACGGCATGCAGCTATAGAACGTACAAGACTAATTTTCTAGCGTACGTTGTCACATGCATGATACCGATACAAACACCGAACGTATATATTTGTTTGTCGATATAGAACGATTCTACATGTACACGTACGTATTAATACGTAGATGTACATGCAGTATAGATCGAATTAAAGCAAAAGCATCTCCTATACATCGATCGATGTGATGTCTATCAATCGATCCATGTGTAACCCCGAACCACTGTCACCTGCCTAAGGCTGCCTTGTCACTCGTGGAAAGCAGACCCCCGAACGGGTGACACTGGGGAAAGCGTTGACGGACGGGATCGAGGTATATATATACACTCTCTCTCTCTACAGAATACCTCTTGAGGTTGTGTGGTGCTGTATACGTGTGCATTCTTGTTCTTGAAAGGGCTTCGGCGAAGACTCACCATAGATGCAGCAACGATTCAGCTTGCCGACAGGGGCCAGGGGAAATGGAAAGCGAAACCCGTCCAGTACAAGCGTGCGACGACTTCGCCTTTGAGAACTACCGACAGAACGCGCTGCCTGGTCGAACATGGGCTGTGGAGGATCCTCCTTCAGAGCACCAATGGCACCAGGAGAGCACACGCTCTGTCCTTGCACTGCAGATCCGCAAGTACCGAATCCCTCGCTTACTTCGTTTCAACCGAAGCAGCGGCAGGTTAGACAAAGTTCCAAACCATTTGACGGATCAAGTTTGAAAGAACTGTTGTCCACGTTTATTCATGAAATTGAAAAAGCGGTCACATGAATTGCTGTCGTTCTTGCAACCTGCCGAATGGCTGAGCTCTTCGTCGTACAGATACACGCGTGGTGTATGGGATGTTGTCACAGCCGTTGCCTGCAGTTCGTTCCCCTCCCCGATTCCTTCTCCGACCCAACTACAGCTTGCTGCCCAAGAGGCAATTTGATTTTGATCTTTTAATGCACTTTGGGTTGTGCCTCCTGGCCTGCGTGCATGCAGATCGATGCGGACGTCACGTGCCTTCCACTCACTTTCCACTCAGTCTTCCACGGGCATTCTCAAGAAAGCGTCCGTGTCAGTACAAGATTCGATGCGTCACAACTTTCTCAGTCAGGCCGCATTTTTTCGTCAGAGGGAGAGAGAGGAGGGGAGACGTGTTCTGCGCAGAGGGCCGCCATACAGCTGGAAGAAGAAGAGTCGGAAGTCGAAGAAGTCCCCGTGTTCGCACCCCCAGCCGCCCAGCCACCTGCCACCGGGGAGGCCCAGAGGGGTCTCCATCTGAGTCTCCCGACACGGAGCAGTTCTGCAAAGAGCGGAGCAGCAGAGGAGGGAAACAAAGAAGAAAGCCCGGCCTCACTTCCCTCGGCTCCCCCAGAAGGAGAGAGTGTGCAAGATGGCAAGAAGGGAGAACCTCCAGAGGCTGTAAATGCAGAGGAAGAAAGTTCCCTCGGCGCAGTCAAAGAAGGGGGGGATGGGGGGGGAAGAGAGAAAAAAGAAGACGGGGGAGGGGGACCGGAACAGCAAACAGAGTTTTTGCACACAGACAAAGACAGAAAGCGAGAAGAGGGTGAGAATGGGGGGGCGGGGGGAGACGTCCAAAATCAGGAGACAGATGGATTGGCAGGACAGAAAACCGCAGAGAAGGGTGGAATCCCGCAACCAGATGCTGCAAGAAAGAGCAATCCACTGGATACTTGGATGCACGAGGATGAGGGGGCAACGCAAAAAGAGATCCGAAAAGAAACGGAAAAAGTAAATGACGCCGTCCGTGCCCCAATTGAAACTGAAGAAGATAAAAGAAAACCCGAAGAAGAGTCCGCCATGTCTCCTCATCAAAACGAAAAACCATCACCAGGGTCGCCAGAGGGGGTTGCCAAATGGACCCCTGGAGAAACCGATCAGTCGTCAGCGTCACCGAATGTCAATGCAAACACATCCAAACCTCCTGCTGAGGTGCGTATTCACATCTCCCCATTTGCCGAAATGACGGAACTCCCCTCTCCCTCTGAGGCTTTTGAAACCTTCCGTTCCCCTAAGAGCAATGCCCCTCCGTCGATCGCCTTTGAGGACCTCAACACGATTCCTCTATTTGAACCTCTCACAATAGACACTCTTATTGCTCTGACTGACAAGGACAAGGGCACCTCCTCAGCAACCGCCCCTCGGCAGAAGAAAGCCCGGGGTCCCTCCAAGGCAAGGACGCAAGAGGACTACACAGGAACCCTAGTAGGTCTCACTCTCCTCAGTATCTCGGGGAGACCCCAGAAACCCCTGAGAGCTCAGAGCTTCCTCCTGCCCCTGCAGGCGCCGCGCTCTCACTCTCCTCCAAGACGGGACGCTTCCCCGTTGCTAGTCGGAAAAGAGACCAGCGATGAAACGGCCGCCCCAGTGCCCGAAACTGCGGCCACAGTCTTCGACACCTGGCTGAGGGCATTTGCAGTTTTTGACCCATGTGACCCTTCTCAGACTAGAGATGAAGCTGCACTTCAGGCGGGGGAGGTTGAGGGTAAGGGGGAAGCTGCTGAGAGAAGAGCGCAGACACGCCGACGTCTCCTCAGTGCCCGTGACAGTCCATCTCGGTACGTTGGCATTGTGCGACTTCCGACAGATGAGCACCCTCCTGTGGAATTTACAGCGGATCAGAAGGGAGACGGCGGTGTCCGGCCTCCCCCGTCTCCCTGTAGGATGGCAGAAGCGTGCATAAGAAGAAGTCAGCAGAAGCAAGAGGAAAGAGGAGGGGAAGTGAATACAGAGGGAGATGGACAAGGGCAAAGAGAAGAAAAGGAGAGAGAGGAAGGCGGAAGAGACACGTCTTTGTCTGCTGGTCCCGGTAGTGGAGAGGCAGAGATCAGGATCAGGCAGGAAGATCTAGAAGGAGAAGGAGGTCTGAAAAGGATGCTTTTAAAGAAGGGACTATCTGCTTTTTTTCGACATCGGTTTCATGAGGCAGCCGTGCATTTGGCCGCCTTTCGCCTCCGCTTCGGTTGTGTCTCTCCATCTGGGACGAGTACAATCTTGGACGGAGCGGGGGGAAATGGCAAGGAAAGAGTGCCGCTGCAAACACATGCTGAGATGCTTGCCTTGGATTTTCACTGGAGACGTGCGCTTGCACGATCCCTGTTTTTTGACGAGAAGCCCAAGGCTGCCCTTTGCCTGTGTACAGAGACGATTGGGCTCCATCCGGGCTGTGCTCGCTTGCACCGTGATAGGGGTGAGATTCTCAAGAGTCTCGGCAGGCACACAGAAGCAGGGCTTGACCTGGATTTTTCGTTTGATTTAGAGACAGGGGTGCTTGCAGGGGCGGCCATGAAAGAAGAGGATGGCGGTGGCGTCGGGCAGTTGGGAGGCTGCATGAGGGTTGACTCAAGCCATTTTTACTGTACGTGCGCTTCCATGTCACCCGCAGCTGTGGCTCGTCTTGTACAAAATCTTGCTTGATTGAAACTCTCTCTGCATGCGAGACCCTTTTTTCTGCACCACTGTGGCAGCCCCTGTTTATGAGCACTCGCTGGGACTCAGGTTATGCGTTATTCAGGCTTCTATGGTGACTAGTACCACATTTTCGTCTTTCAACAAATGTTTGCAGTAATGATGCGGCAGTGTACTAGACCTGCATTTCTTAAAAGCAGTTTTATAGCTCGTCCTAAGCGTGCAAACTTTTTTATTTTTCATCATTATCATTTGATATTTCGATCAGCTCTTTATTATAATTATGTTACTGCGCATCTAGCTGCGGGTCCATCCATTTTTAACCATATTTTAATCATTGTGTTCTACATTTACTGCCCCTTTTGGGGATTATTTTGGATACATCATAAAATCTTATAAATTTAATTCGCTAAAACCTCAGCTAAAATCTCATAATTTTGTTTGAATCATAAAATCCGCTAAAATCCTGTAAAATCCTGGCTATGTGTAGCGTAGTTTAGTACCAGTATATAAAAGAACTTTTTATAATTAAAATCCGCATCGATCATGCATCTGAGTCTTTATCATACGCTACATCATACGCTATCGCTACCAGTGTATTCATACTAATTTAATAGACTTTTAGGGTTTTACTGCAACGTATGCAATGCTATGCCTAGTGTTATGCACGAGACAGTTTACTCTATACACATTATTGCGAGGTTGAATTATTTGAATAAATAAAGGAAGTTGGTAAAAATTGCACTCGTAATTAGTTCAGTTATGTTCAGTTCATTTAAATTTTTTGGGTGCGTAATCCAGCTCGTGGAAACCTAACGTAAAAACCAGCTAGGAACCTAATTAATTAAAGTCATTGAATATGTGGCTGATATAAAAACTTAATTGCTATACAACAATCAAATCAAAAACACTGGTAGCACTAGTGCTACTAGCAGCACTGCGGAGTCCGAGTCATACTGCGAAGACCTGAGCAGAGTCTCGGGGTCTGCCATCTCTGGTCAATCATGATGGTTGTGCAGACTTCCAAGTTTCAAACTTGCTGGCAACTGCAATAAACTTCACCCTCTGTCACTAGCTCTGTCATCAGCATCATCACCATCGATCATTCTCCAAGAACACTTAAACTTGCAGGCTCTATTCAACAATCGACCAAAGTGTTTTGCTTCTTCCCCCCTTCCCGCCGCCCCCGAATCGTATTCATTCCAATTACTCAAACTTCATCATCCTCCCCGCCGGCCATCAGGCAGGCATCAAGCTCCGCCCTTCAGAATTCCCCACCTGACAAGGTTTCGGTGGAAGTTGTACAGGTTGCCCTGAATCTGGACAAACTTCCTCCTGAAGATGTTCCCGACCCTGCGGTGTGGACACATCATCATAGACAAGGTGCAGGTACGCACACATGCGCACACACAGACGCAAGGACACTTTCGACATATGAATAAATATGATTGTGTGGTCCATTTTCCCCTAAAGAAAAAGAGCGTCACCAATTTGACGACAGAATTGGAAGGTGTCCAGAATTGCGTAAAATTGTAAATGAGAATTGAAGGTAACTGCAGACTTTGATGTAGGCACCAACAAGACAGCAGACGCCATTCTTCGTTTCTCTTTAAATTTGCCGCACACGAGTCAAGTTCTGACATCGAGAAAAGAAAAACTTCGGCAAGGAAGCAAAGGCCAGAGAGAAGAGGTCTGCGGGAGATCTAGGGAGAGTGCCATGTTCACGCTGGTCTATCGGAGGGTCGCTGTGCACGCAGCGAGAGATGTGGACGCGCACGGACACACATACATACAGGCATGCATAAAGCAGGCGAGAAGGATCGACTGGAGTGCTTTTGTCAGTGGAAGTGTCTGAATGTGCCCATGTTCAAAAATGAAGACGGTAGTAATCTTGAGGAAGGAGCAAGAAAGGGTAAATAAATCACAAGAGAAAGCTAGGGCTGACTTCTCCAAATTTTCTGGCGCATCGTGCAGATGCATCCTCATTTCGAACTCCTCTTCGCTCGAGGGATTCAACAGCTCTGCCAGCTGCCTGTCGCAGTCCCGGATTTCCGCCAGAATTTCCTTGCACTTCTGTCGGTGGAGGGCCCGCATTTCCGATTCATAAAACACCTGGCGCTCCCTGTAGTATCTGCAAAAGGACCGGCAACAGGGGAGGGAAGGTCGAAAGGATACAGGATGCTGCAGCAAATCCTGCCAAGATAGATAGATAGAGAGAGAGAGAATATGTGGTAAATGGACACGCAGAGAGAGAAGGGGAGAGGGGGACACACATTGATGAAGATGAATCAGAGAGATATAGGGGCGGGTAGAGTGATTGTAGAGGTCTTGAAGAACTCCCAGCCCCTTTCCGATTCATAAACCAACCGCATTGCTTCAGTTTCCCCCGTAAAGGGGACCATCGAGTTCTGTCCCAGTTGCTGCAACATCCTCCTCTGGACCTCGGTGTCCATGGGCCAACGCTCCATCCACGCCCTGGCCTCTTCTTCGTTCCTCTTCCTCATGATCTTCGTCATTACGTCGTCGTAGTAGACCTGCCTCTCCCCGTCGGGCCCCTCTCTCACCTGCATGCATCGTTTGCATGTGTGTGTATATATATATATGTATGTATATACATGTGTGTGTGAGTGTACAAACAAAGAGGAGGCGGGAACCAGGCGTTGAGATTGGCAGCCGACTGGATGCGCAAGACAGGCAGGGACTCTGTTGGGTAAACAAATAAATGAACGAACAAAGAGACGGACGCACAGAAGTACAGACAGGCAGGCAGAGACAGGTAACTACGTGTTCTATCTTTTCCTTTCCTTTTGCTGACTCGTTCTTAAGATGGACAGACCAGACTGATACACGTGCTGCCAGAAAGGCAGATAGAAAAGCCAGCAGACGCGAAAAGCAAAAACACAATGGGAAATTCTTTCCCTCACATTCCATTATCGTTTTCCCTTTTCTCCATTTTTTGTTTCTGTCTCTCTTTTTTCTTTGCTTTTCTTGTGCTCACAGTGGAAGGTTACCAGACAGACATTGGACAGGCAGAGGCGTACAGGCAGGCAGGCAGGCAGAGAGACAGCGAGACAGAGATACAGAGAGACAGAGAGACAGAAAGACAGGTAGACAGACATACACACATACATACATACATACAGACAGACAGGCAGACAGACAGACCGACCGACCGACCGACCGACAGACAGACAGACAGACAGACAGACAGACAGACAGACAGACAGGCAGACAGACAGGCAGACAGACAGACAGACAGACAGACAGACAGACAGGCAGGCAGGCAGGCAGGCAGGCAGGCAGGCGGGCAAACAGACATACAGGCGGACAGATACATAAAGATAGAAAGAGGGACTGGCGGCCGGTGCAGTGCATCAGAATATACAGAAAAGTCAAGAAGAGAACACGCATGAGAGTGAAGAACTTTCCGATTCCCAAGTCTCAACAGCCCGAAGGACCGATCATGGAGTTACTGGCCGAGATGGCTGACTGCTTGAGTGACTGACTGAATGGTTGACTGACTGACTGACGGACGGACTGACTACTGTGTTCCAGTTGTGCACAGCAGCGTTTTCTTGATCGCACGTTCCCACTTTCGGTGCCTTGCGTGTTGTCTCTGGAGCGTCATCCTTGAACACCTCCCGGTACAGAGGGTCGTGTGGGTTGAAGAAGGGAAGCCGATCAAGGTCCCAGAGCTTGATGAATCCCAGCTGTACCAGACGCACAATGGCATCCCTGTCGTCCTTGTACTTGCCCATGTCTTCCCTGTGCCCTCGTTTTTCTTCCTCGCTCATCACACGAGGTGGGGGGTTGTCCTCCCGGTAAATCTCCATGTCAATGGACCGTTGGAAGGCGGGGTCGTGTGGGTTCGGCTGGGAGTCGTTGCCACGGGTGGTTTCTCGTGGAATGTTCATGGGAAGACGTTCTTGCGCAGCCCTGTGGCACAAAAGAAAAGGGAACATGGGGGAATGGACGTTTATTCGGCTTAGTTGACGAACGGAGGGCACATACGATCTTGCAGGGCATAATTGACTGACCTTGTTTTTTCCTCCTGTTGCATCCGCTTGTAGAACTCCCTGCATGCACACCAAGGAGGGGGAATCGAATATGCCAACGACCCACAGTCACTGATCAGAGGATATAAGAGATATCTAGTCGCTTCCCTCACCGGTTCTCTGCAATTGTGGTGCGCTGTTCCTCTGAGCCATCGACCCAGAAGTCGTTTGGGTGGGGAGGCACCTGTCGTTGCATGGCGGCGGGGTACGCTGGGTACGCACTTGTCTGCATTGCTGGTGCGTGGTGCGTGACAAGTTGAGGCTGCCATTGTGGAGGTAGCGGCTGGAGAGCCCGTGGATCTGTTTGGTATTGGTAGTATGGATAAGGGTAGGGGTAATGATAATGATACGGATTCATCGTCGAACGCTTCCGGTTGGCTGTCTTTGAAAATGTGAAGAAGTATCAAGAACTTCAAGGAAAACGGCGCAACGTGCAAGCATACAGGTGGTAGAGGGGCTTGCTACGGATTTCTCTCCCGATTTCCAGAGGAAACACAGCTTTCTGAGCTTCGTCTGTCTGTCAGATCGACGACTTCTGACCTGACAAGCATGCATGCAGCGTTTGCAATTGAATAGGCGTGCATGCATGCATGCTGCCATGGCAAACGACCCCGCGCGCGTATATTCAACCTTGACGCGCACGCGCGGCCCGCGCTCGGCCGCGGGCCCTGCATGGCCGGCGTCCGAGACGACTCCACTGAGTCTAGATGAGTCTAGTGACTGAGATCGAGTGTGTCATAGTGTGTCAGCATGTCAGAAGGCTATTCATAGACATTTAACTCCATTTAACTGGCTCAGTAATGCTCAGTGTATCCCCTGATATGCCCCGTTCTGAAATTGGCGCAGGAGACGGGTGTCTGTAGAGTCTTTCTCGTGTTTTAAGACGTCGCAAAGTTGAAGAATTCCATTTTCCGGATTTTGACGTAAGCCGGCTGCGGCAGACTGAGGCGAAGGTCTGGAAGAGGCAGGAACTTCTTTTCGTGCAGGGCCTCTTTAGCGCCCATTCGTCGTTCCGTATCCACTTCCTGCTTTTCTGTGGTGTGAGAAAATGGGGGGTAGATGGCAGAGCTTTCTTGACATTGCCCTCCTTCTTGTGGCACTCCTCTCTTTTTGCAGCCAGGGGGGGGATTGTGCTTTTGTGCCGGTCGACAGCAATGGTATCATCCCTGTATTTAAACCAAAACGTTTTTGCGATAGCCAGCGTCACGTTGGAATCGAAAAGACTCCTTCAAGTGTCGCCCTGAAACTCTCAGCCGGCGTGAGTGGCAGCGAGGGCGTGGGGGGGGGCTTCAATGAGACTGTGCTGCCGGAGACGGCATTGCTGGGAAAACCAGTTCCCACGCGCAGCTACACGTCATTGATGTTCAATCCAGACGTGTCCGGGCACACAGATTCCGATCCAGTCAGCCCCATCGCCCAGGCTCTGAAGCGCCTCGAGGCCTTTTCACTGCATGAGATTCCGTTTAAACCATCTCTTGCAGTTTACAAGCAATTGCTTGTCCCGAGTGTGCAAACGAAGGAGATCAGCCTGCCCGGGGTTTTGAGTCTTTTTGAAGAAATGAAGGCCAACGGTCTGACCCCCGACCAACACGTTTACACAATGTTGCTACTCGCGTTTGCGAAAGCAGCAGGGTGTGAACATCCCAGAGAAAGAGCGGCACTTTTCGACCGCGTTCTGCTCCTTTTTGCCGAAATGAGGAAGAACGGGATCAAACCCGACCCCGCCGCCTGTTATCTGCTGATCAAATTGGCCTCCTCCCTCCGGAGTCTGTCTGCGTGGCAGAGAGCTCATGCATGCCTCAGTGGAGTCAGGGAGGAGGGTGTCGAGCCTCCGACCTGCATATGGAACGAACTGCTTTCCGGGGCCGCGGCCATCCCAGAGGTTCCCTGGGAGAAAGTGTGGAAGACCTACCAGGAGATGGTCTTGTCAGGTGCGACCCCAAATGAGACGACCTTTTTTGCGTTGTCTCTGGTGTTCGCACGGAGTGGGAGGAGCGGGTCCGGAAAATTCCGGGGCCCCCACCGAGCACAGGCCCTGCTCGAGGAGATGGTTCGCCACGAAGTACAGCCGAAAGAAAGGGTATTTGAGGGCATAGTGGTTGGCCTCTCCACGAGTCACCGGAAAGAGTGTGTGCAGAGCGCACGAGAGGTGCTTCATGTGATGAAGTCGCGACAGATGGAGCCTAGTTATCGTGCTCTCTCCGCCATTCTCTCTGCGTGCATTCATTCAAGAGATGCCGCATGTTTTGCAGATTTTCTCGACGTCTTTCAAGAAATGCGCCAGCGAAAAATGGTCCCCTCGGCGCGCATGTATAGGTAGGTGGGAGGAATGCATTGTTCTGAGGGATAAATTGAAAAAGGAAAGATTGACATGACAGGCCATGTCCTCCTTTCAGTCAGACTCTCTGCGTCGGGTCTCGGATCGTTTTCCACAGATGGTTGCGACTTCTCAAGCTGTCTCCATTTCGTTTTCCCCGTTTTTGCCTTTTTTCTATGTGTGTGCGAGGATGTGTGACACCGAGAGAGAGAGAGAGAGAGAGAGAGAGAGAACAAAAACGACTACGCATGTGGTGCTTTCTGTCCACCTGTTGTGGTGAAAAGTAAGAAGGAAGAGATAGGAAAGGAAACGCGCAACTCTGTCCGCCATTGTGTAGGTCTCTGGACTGTCGGTTGGTTTGCCTGCCTGTCTGTCTCTGCGTTTGTCTGTTTGCCTGTCAGTGCGCGCCTCGCTCTTCCCCGCCCTTCAGATCTTTTTGAGCCCCATCTGCGGCCCTCCCTCGCTCTCTTTTTTTTTTCAAGCAGTCTGCTTTACCTCATACAGTCAACATCGGCCATCAGATGTGTGTTCGTCGTTCTTTACTGGATTGGTTGTGACGTTAATTTACTGAATGACGATGTATTCATTCACGAATTGAGTCATGGACTCGATGTGTCTTTGATTCTTTTTTTCCTCTCTTCCTTCTTTCAGGGAGGCCATCCGCATGAGGCTGATTAAGGGGTATATGGAGGGCCAGGCTGCTGCAGCGGCGGAAGCTGCGCGACGCCCTTCTTCCTCTCTTTCCCGTCCCTCCCGTCTGCGAATGTTTCCACGAAGCAGACAGTCACCCCAAAAGCAGCAGCAGCAGCAGCAGGGAGATGAGCGTGGAAAAAAGTCCTCTGAGAAGGAAGCGAAGAACTCAGGCACTGACGAGACGGCTGTGCGAGGGGGGGAAGGTCACCCCGGATCTTCAGGTGGGGGTGAGAGGGAGTCCGTCTCTCGAGAAAATTCCGTGGAGGCTGACGGAAGGGGGGGGGGAGGGGGAAGCAGCCGTGAGCACCAAGAAGCAAGCGAGCAGATCGCAGAGCAAGTGGCTGAGAAAGTTAGCAGAAGTCGGCATGAAAGTCAGGAAGGGGTGGAGTGGGATGCTTTGGCTGCCAGCACCATGAGTTGGAGTGCCGAAGCGTCCGTGCAGTCTGTAGTGCAGAAATTTCCTTTCGACCTGGTCAGTGAGATGAGAGAGAAGAATATGCGGGTAGGGCTTTCGACCTGTATGTGGATTCTCGTGGCAACTTTGTTTTATCCTCGGGGAGGCATGGGGGGGGGACAAGTTGAGGGAGGGCAGTCAGCAACGATGCGTGCCATCGAGGAGCTTTGGGAAGAGATGACGTTGGCAGTGCTGAGATTTTGGCAGGGTTTGGGGAGACCTCGGTGGGTTGCGCAGTTGTTGCAGAGAATCGAGGTGGTGCTGCAGAAACTTGAAATGATGGTGCCGGCACGGTTGCAGTGGATGTTTTTGTGGTGGCAGGGAGCGGGGGGTGTTGCCTCTCCCTCCTTTTCTCCCAGTGAAAGTCAACAAAAAGGGCATCCTGGGCAGGGACAGAAGGGGCAAAAGGGAGGGGCGGGGAGATCCTGCAGTTCCCATCTTTAATGCGTACAAAGAGAGAAATAAACCAAACAGAGTCACGAGAACAAAAAAAGGGGAGCCTGTATACGAATGGATGGAAGACATGAGGTTGTCCTCGCATTTGAATTTCTCTCCGTTGTCTCTCAACTGAGTCAGAAACCAGTGACACCTTGAAGACCGCAGAAATACCCATAAGTTAAGAAAAATCAGTAGACAAAGTGATCAGAACTGGTCTGTATCAGTCGGCATTTCTCCCTCCCGCTTTTTGTCCCTTTGCCCACCTTCGTTCTGTGTTTTTTCCTGTCGTCTGTAATCCGACAAGTTCTGATATTGTCAGTACCCTCTACTGTCTGCAAAAGGCATTAATTTCAGAATTACAGAGAGGTGGCGAACATGCATTTCCTTTTTGGGAAAAGGTCTTTGTCGACCTTTTTCTGTTCAGCTTGCCGGGCGATCTAACGGTCGTTCCTCTCTGACCGTGCATGCTTTTGATTTATTGAGTCATTTCTATCTTCCTGTTTTCTCCCCTGTGTGTATGTTTGTCTTATCGCTTTTGAAAGGTGTCACAGTGTCGTATAGACAGACGTAAAGAGGAAGGAGGATCCGAAGGTCTTTTGTCCCTCTGTCCGTCTGCTCTATCCTCCAGACGGTCACGCTTAATTGTCCTGGTTGCTTTGCAATCGTTTTTGTCCTTTTCTTTTTGCCTCTTCCTTTCTGCCTTCCCCCAATACCTTCCTTTGTTTGGTGGTCCTTACTACGTCGATTTCTAAGTGTGTCTGTCCTTGGAGAGCAAATCAAGCACGAGATGTGGCAAGCGCAGATCTCCTGTAGCTCTCGCTCTGGGGTGAAAGTCGGTGTCTGAAAGAAGAGACAGGCAGAGGAGACAGGAAGATCAGGGGAGATTGTGGAGATGGGTGGCTGAAGAGACGGGGGGGATCGAGCGTCTCCCTCGTGTGAACGTCTGTTTGGAAGAAAGGGGATCTCCACACACACACACATACACACACACACATACACACACACACACAGAGAGAGAGAGAGAGAGAGAGAGAGAGAGGAAGTCGGGTAACGATTCAGATGGAGAAGAGAGAAAAGGAAAGAGTGAGAGAAAAAAGAGGAGGAGTTTCCTCCGTTTGATGTCGTCTGTCTATTCATCTGTTGGTCTCTTTCCCTGCCTGCCTGTCCATGGAAGAAAGAGAGAAGGAAATGAAGACAGTAAGAATAAAGGGAAAAAGTGAGGTTCTGCAGATCCTTCTTTCCGTTTTTCATTCGCATTTTTGTTGGTTTGTTCATTCGTTTGTTCGCTCTTGTGCGTGGAATTGTTTGATTTTGCAACCTGCTTGTGCCAACAGGAATAAGCATGGAAGCGAAATCATTCAAGCAGATCCAAACAAGAAACAAGCTTGAAGCTTCTTCCCGCAGCTGAGTAGATTGCATGAAGCCGATTCGGAACTCTCTGCTTCCCTTTCTTCCCCTTTCTCCTTCCATCGATCGTCCGGCAAAGAGAACGCGGACTCCAACGAGGTGAACGCTCTCCGTCCGTTTCTTCTCTATACTGCCGCTTCCTTGGCTTCATTTCATCCTCTTCGCTTCCGCACGATGAAATACACACACACACACACACACACACACACAGAGAGAGAGAGAGAGAGAGAGAGAGAGAGTGGAAAGGAGAGAAAGAGAGAGAGTTGGGGTTGTTCCCACCTGACCTGCTGCTTGAAAGAGCAGTGTAGCATATGCAACGGAGCAAGCGTGCTTTCCCCTAACCCCCTCTAATTGAATTTATGATTGCAATCTTTGGTTCTTGGCTTGACAGTTGATGGCCGAAATGAAGTCATCCTGTTGGGCGCGAGGTGCGTGTGTCCGTCCGTAGCTTTTGTGTCATGTGTCGAGTCGACTGTGTGTGCCGCCGTCAAGAGACGGACAGAGGGGCGATGCGGGGATGGATGTCCACGTATGGTCGAATCACTCCATTCATTCATTTGTGTGTGGGTGCATGTCCGTCCGTGTGTACATCATCCGACGAGTGGTGTCTGCATGGAGACTTAAGTGATCATGCTGAATTAATTCGTTTGTGCAGAAAGAGAGAACAGGAACGAAATACATCCACGCAGCGTGTTGCCTTCTTATTTAAATAATGGCGGAAGCAGGGAGCGTTGCACCGTGTTTGTGTTGATCACGCTGTGAAGGAGGAAATTGAATTCGTCTTTTGACAAGGTGTTACGAGGTGTTGAATGAATTGCTCTGTGAGTTCCAATTGCAAATTTCCCATAAGTGAAAGAGGAGAGAAAAACTTGGGGAGAAAGATGAAGCCAGAGAAGGTAGAGAAACCGAAGGAGAAAGAAAAAGGAAAGAACTACCTGAGCCACCACAGCACAGCAAATGATATCTTGTCAGATGGTGCAGATGAACAACACCGTGTCTCAGCAACCAAGACTGCAAGTTGGCAATTCGTTACGTACAGCAGATGAAAGGAAAGCATTCCTGACCGTCTTCATCCATCGACCGTGCAAAATGAAAGTGACAAATTATTCTGGCACAGGCGTATCTACCAAAAACTACCAAGCTGCACGCATGCAATACAGTGTTAAGACTAAAGATCGCGTAAACTCGTGCAAGGAAGACGACCTGCTAACTTAAAGTTAGCTGCTAAGTTTCAGAATCCGTTTTCTTCCAAAAAAGAAATGTATATTCTAAAAAAAAAAACTTTTGATTTGATTTTTTTTCTTTTTAAGAATTTTATAGCTAGCTTTATAGTGTAGGCCCTAGGTTAGTTTGGAGACTCAGAGGGCCGCCAGGTCCCATGTTTTAGCAAAAAATCCTCCACATTGTCAAAGGAGGTACCAGATTGGCGACGCTTGGCGACTCTGTGTGGGGCAGAACATGCAGGGGGGACAGACATCAGAGAAAGCAGAAATAAAAGCAGATCAATCCCTTGATTCACTTATTTGAAGTTATTTCACTCCTTCATTCTCCTTCCATTTCCTCTTATAACTAATTTGAAAAAGAAAAAAAAGAAGGAAAAGGTATGCGTGTTGTGTACCGCTGTGATGTCGTATGGTGCGTCCCACTATACTATTATTGCATCATAATTTATATGTTAATGTTAAAACAAATATTTTTTTTTTTAATGCTAGGCCCCGGCTAGAAAAAAAAAAAAAAGATCTCCCTAGATCGTCTACTTTTTTTTTTTCTTCTTTTTCAGTCAAACGACTGTTGTTCAACTGTTGCACAAGTGTTGTTTATGTATTGCACAACTGTTGTTAATAGTTGTTAAGTGTTGTTTAGGGTCAAAAAGTAAAAAAAAAAAGAAAAATCTTCCGAGATCGTCTATTTTTTTTTTTCCCCTCTAGCCGGCACCTAGTTTCAATCGGGGCATTGACTTAAAGTTTATTCCTAGCGTCTGGCCTATACGTCTTTCGTCTCTTCCTTCTGTCCTGGTTACTGCTCTCGCTGCTAGCTCCCTCTCTTATGCGACCTCATACTTGACGCTCCTCCATCCGAATGCCTTCTTCGGCATTTGCTAAGTACTTCCTACCCCTCAGTTATGACCAGCGCACTGCCTACTCCTCCTTCCTCCCAGCCCTCCCCCTGCACTCCTCTGGTCCCCCGAATGTACGCGCTTGCCGCTTTCAGGTGGGCAATCTGCAGTCTCTTGCTCACGTGTTGCCCCTATTTTTCGCTCAATCGCTCTGCCATCCTCTTTAAGAACATCTTTGCCTCCGCCTCTATCGTTCCGTCGACCGCACTCACGAGTGGGGTGAAGTCGTACTCTCTGTCTGCGCTTGCCTGCCCATGTTTCCTCTTCTTTTCTTCTGCTGCTGCTTTGAGGGCTTGAGTCCAGGTCACCTTCTTCCTCGAGGCAGCGTGTGGGTTTATCATCCTGGTATCAAAAATTGCCAGCCTCTGTAGAGCATAGGCCCCCCCTTAGCGCCGGATATCCCTGCACCTCCCCTTACAATAATTTTTTTTTTTGAATTAATCAATTAGAGTTAAAAAAGAAATCAAATAATTATTATATATCAATTATGTTAGTTATAAATAGAATCATGATCATCATCACACACCATCGCCATCGGCCTATAAATAGGTGTTTAGCGTTCGGCGGCGACACACAAGGCAATTCGGTTCTTTACAGCAGCAGTTCACTTTAATTTATACTTAATTCAAACCAGGATGCATCTTTTCAAACTTTTAATTCTACTTCTGGGGCAGCATGCTTGCGTATGAATGATACTGATTCATGGGACGTAGTCTACGTTATCCATGATCTAGACCCATGATGCCAAGCTACTTCATAGCGCCAGCCCTGTCCTTGTTGGTACTTTGCCAAAATTTGTTTTACACGCTAGTGTACACGGCACCCCAGCACCCGGCTTCCTTTCTTGGAGACCCTCTAAGACATTCCTCTGCTTTGTGATTTCTTTTTTGAGATAGAGAGGCTTCGCTGGCTGCTTTCCATGGATTTTACTCATATGGATACAAAGGCTTCTGTTAAAAAGAAACGACCTTTTGCACCCCTCTCTCCTACAGCGAAAATCTCCTTCCTTCTTGCCCTTCATCATCGCTCTTAATTTTGTCCTATGACACAATTAATGTTCTAGCCTGAGCTTTCTACTACTAAGCTTCTAGGTTGCCTTGTAGTGCACTAACGTGCACTAATAATGCATTCAGTGCACTGGGAACTGGTTGGAGTGATTGGGAAGGATACAAGGAATGGAAGGGGTTTTGGCAGGGAAAGTGTGAGAGAGAAAGTGGAGTCGGACCTTGATCGTCTTTCCCTCAGATTGGCTGGGGTGCGGATGTTTGTTGCATCCCTCCATGTGCACACAGTTCAAGCCTATCCTGTTTGCGCATCGGAGATTCACAGATACGATTGCCCATAAACGACAGTTCTTGTCATTCAGATGACACAGCCACCTTCATACACTCTGCATGTTATGCCTGCGTCCCCTAAGGATGTGATGAATCCTTCTTGCAAGCTTCAGACTGTCTTTAAGAGAGGGTTTCAAAAATTGGTCAGAAATGTTTGAGGAGACTTATATTATATTCCCATTCGCTGGCTGCTTCTACATGGTTGGGTCTGTCTGATACGAAATATTCTTTCTTTCTGAGAGAGGTCAAGGATGCTTGTGCTGGGGTAGGAGAGGATACATCATGGTGGGATAAGGGAGTAATATATTTGATTTGGTTACGATGGAAGAGAGGCTTTTTTATTAGAAGTACCGTTGGTAGAGCGCTCGATCGGTTCTTTCAACACCTCACGAGTGCATTAAAACCGTGTTGCGTTGGGAGGAAATGTAGTAAGATGGGTTGTAGGTATGCATATCGCTTTTATTCTGTTTTGTCTGCTGATGCTTCCAGACACGGCCTCTTTGTTATCCTTCCTATTGTAAAGATTGGGGGTGGTCAGATAAATTTATGCATGATGGAGTACTTATGTGTTCGTGTATACAAACCTACATGGAATACCATTGGTGTGTTGAAGAGGTTCAAGAATGATCCGGTGCATAATTTAAGGGACCCTAATAAAAGGGATGTTCACTCAATTGCGTGCAGATGTAGTGACAGGGTTTCAAGTCTGAGGAAAAAACTTGAATCTTCTATTCACATGTCGAAGTTGGTGGGAGGAGTTGATAAAGGAGGCATTTTCTAATCTCGCTCTCTTTTCCTCTACAGGATTACTGGCGAAGAGGGTGTGGGGGTGAAGAGAGGGGAAGGGGACGTAATTTCTCTTTTTTGTGTACGACTGCTGACTACATTGTTCAAGAAGGTCCTTCCCGATTCGTCTCTTCGTTCATTTGATGCGACGAAGAATGATTTGAATACATGTATACACATGGTGCCCAGGCGTGGGATTTTTGGGGGAGGGAGGGCAACTTTTGACTTGAATGTGAGACAAATGTGCGAGTTGAATGGCTGGTCAGTAGTGACTTTACTCAGAGGGGAGCTGATTATGATTTGGGTGCCCCTCGCTGACTTGTCTTTTTTCCGATCTTTTTATTTTGCCATGTTTGAGGAGATAAGGAAAACTGTGTCTCCATTATCAAACGTGAGGCTTCGCCTTTTCCCTACAAAGCTGACTGATCTTCAACAAACTAGAACAAACTAGTCAACAAACTTTGGACAGTATATATGGGATTTATGGGGAAGGAGGAGGAGGTGAAGGTTCTTCTTGTGGATCGTCGTGTCATTGTATGAAAATTGTGGAATTATTTGATTTTCCTTTGCTTGATGGTCATGTGTGTTGTCTACTGTCTGCGTCTTCCTCTCTTAGATCTTTCTTCTCTCTTCCTCCTCACTTTTCTTCCACGGCCAAATTATGGCCTAACACTGGTGCATGGAATGTTGTTTCAAAGGGTATTGAGTCTTTCCTCCGTTCTGTTCTCACTTCTAATGGTGGCACTCGGGAGGGGGTTGGTCTAGGAAAGACAATGCGGAGGGGGAGGGGGAGGGAGAATACAAGAGGCAGGTCGATGAAAGGGGTCTTGTCTCCTGCAATGATTGCCAACCTTCGGGAGCGGTGGGTTTCAATGCTTTCGTGTGCTTAGGCAAATAAAAAAGGGGCCGGCCGTCCCAAGGAAGTCTATGGCAATAAAAAAGTTATTGACTGCTCTAGTGGTTGTGTCAGTTGACAAGGCCAGAGGAGATCTGGCTTTCTTGTGTAAAGGGAGATACATTGAGGCAGTGGTGAGAGCTTTTCTTTTTAATTCTTCTTATAAAAGAATTGGGGAGGATAAGTTAATTCTAAAACTTTTCTGCTTCTCTGAACCTTCTGGAGAATGGTTTTCCGAATGAAAAGGATGCATGGGTATCTTTTTTGAATCAGTTCAAGAAATTTGACAAGAAGAAATACTACTTTGGGATTGGGATCCTTTGGGTGAAACATAAGTCTTGGGGAGTTTAGGGAGAGCTCCCTGAGTCTTGGTCCTCTTTGAAGTACAGGCCATTGGTATCTTACAAGAGACACGCCAGACGTGAGATTTTTTCTTTCCTTTGTAAGGCTTTGAATGACTGTCTTTCTTACTTTTCGCCACATTGTGACTTTGACTCTGTCTTTGCTTTTCAGGATAAGGTTAGGATCTTTAATTCAGGGTTTGGGAGACTTGCAGATCGTGGCTCTTATCTTTCTTCTAATTTATATTGGCCTCGGGGTAGACTTGGTCTGCTGGTAGACGACATCAAAGCATTTTTTCCCTCTTTACCCAGAGCTGATTTCCTTTCTTGTTTGAATGACTTTGTTCATTTCATTCATTCTTCCTCTAAATATTGTTTTGTTGTGTTGCCTACCCATAAGTCTTTTTGTATTAAGGAGGCAGATCCGGGAGAGGGTGAGAAGTGGTATTCTCGGAGACGTTACTTAAAACCTGTTGCTTTTTTATCCTTCCACTACAATTATGCGAATGCACTTTCTTGCCCTCTTGATATGCTGGCTCGTATAATTAATCTTAATTTTGTTTCAAATATAATTCGGGTTTAAGGGAAGATGGTCAGACAGCATGAAGGTTTTCCTCAAGGGAGTCCTTGCTCTCCTGGTAGGGCCCGATTTTTTGCCGCGTAGAAAGAGTACTCTGTTGCATTGATGAGATCGAAGCTTTCATGAGGGGGGGGAGAAATAGATGACAGGAAGATACATGGACGATAGAACGATTGTTTTTAGGTCTGACTGTGGTATGAGTAATGTGCCAGATGACTTCATGATGGAAAAGTTACTTGAGGAAGACTTCTACAGTCCTGCATGCGTTTTAGAGCGTCAAAAAGGATCTACAGTGCTTGGTCTGCATCTTTTTTCTTTACTGGAATCTCCTTTGATTTTGCTTTTTACTGCTGTTAATCCTAACCGTGATGTTCTTCTTAATTTCTTTCATGATTTGGTTACTTTTTCTCTGTTACCTATTTCTGGAGGATAGTCGTCTTTTCCTAACCTACCTTCACTTCGTAGAGTGCGTTTGATGCATGTTTTCTCCTGTGTTCCTTCTGTTTCAGCCAAGAGGGGCCTAATATCCTCTTATTTTATCCGGAATGCACTTGCGGTTATCCTGGTTGATGAATTTACTTTTCTGTTTTTGGAGTTGTATATTTTGAGATCGCCTGTTTCGTTTTTGCTTGATTTGTTCATGTCTACAGTCCGTCAGACTGGTGATGATAGTCTTCGTTCTCTTTGGAAGGTGCGTTTATCCTTTCTTTGTTTTGTTCTAAAATAATCTACATATGACTGATTTTCAACGTTATAGCCTTTTATTGTCATTTGCTTCCGCAAGTGCACCTGAGAACCGTCAGCGATAGACAAAAGACAGTGGTATGGATACGGAGGGGCATCGCATGCAAGACACTACGTGTATTCTGTAATCATGCCTAAAGTCTATCCATTGGCTTGTAAGGATCAACGTAATACTGCAATTAATTGGCATGCTGATTTCGAGCTATTAATGTTTAGCTCGGCATGTATGCGAAGCTTCAGTCTCCAAAGGCTTTTGCATATATGCATTTTTTGTATATCATTTAATTAGTATGTATTCGATAAATTCCAATTGAATCAGACAACAGCCTGTTGGATTGTACTGGATTATGGTAGATTGACCGTGTGCTCCTACCAACACATTTGTGCACAGACAACATAAGATCCCAGCTGTTGGAAGAGACTATCAATTTTCTAGAATCTCTATTATTATCACTGTTGGGCAACAACGTCCACTCTCAACTCCGGCATCATTGCCACATCAAAACGAATATAAGATAATGCTAGATAATGCAAGTTTTCTATACTTTTTGTAACATTAATTGTAATTAATTGAATTGAATTGAATTGAATTGAAGAGATGTTGCAAGATGATCAAAGTGATAAAAAAAGTGTTTTTTTTGCTAATTCATGTAAGATTACTGCATGCAAACAGATCGGAAAATATATGGGGATGCGATATGCATGACAAAACCCTCAATCATCAAATTTGTTTGTCAAAGATTTGGAAAAGAGCCCCCTCAGCTGACTTTTATGGGGCCGGGAACTCCCCTGACACTCCAGTAAACTTGAAACGCCACGCCGTAGGCGCGGCCAGACTTGAAACTACTTGAAACGCCTACGCCGCAGGTGCGGCTTAACTTAAAGGTAGCACGCTGAAGGCGCACCTAAAATAAAGTATACTAGAAATTTTCTTGTGAAAGATGCAGACAGTCTTAAAGGAACCGCGCCGCAGGCACGGCCAGCATTGAAAAATCTATTTCAAGACAGACTGGAGTGTCAGGGGGGTTGGGCCGGGTATAAAGCTTTTTTTCGCAACAAACCGAGGCGTCTGTCTACCTCCGTCAAAGAAAGATATTAAAAGATATATAGGGCCGTGGTCACCGAAAAGTCCCAAAATGGCCGATAATCCGCTCTCAGAATTGGTTACTGCAGGCCGGGTTGGGGACGTGGCCTCGAAAAGAAAGCCCATTGCACACACGCATGGTTGCATGCATGCATGCGGATTGGGATATGTTGCATAAGATGCATGTGTTCGCGCGCACATTGCATCGATATCGATCATATTAATATGACATGCAATTGACAAATCTGGTTCCACCGTTGTCCCATTGGAGGAAGTAAGTCCACAAGTGAGTACGCAACGCCAAGTAGCATGTACTGCTGTTCTGGTTAATGAGGTGCGCGGTCCTTAATGAAACGTGAGCGCTGGCGTTAGCCAATATATAGACCGTGCAACACGTTGTCGAGATGACACGTCCTCTTCTGTTGTTCGCGTTGCTTTTGTCTCTCTCCTTCGTACATGCACAACCTGGACATCAAAAGGGGCGCCAAAGAAACAGAAAGAATAATGATACAGTTTTTGCAAGTACAGCAAAAGTGGCAGAAACTGTACGGCCTTTTTGGTCGGGTGATTCTTTCGGGAAGTGTCGTAATGCGGTCTACGACAAGTGGCAGAGGCAGATCGATAACCCGAATTCCCCCGACGAAAAGATGAACCAAACCTTCTGGGCAACGCACAAGTACATGCCTCTTGAAGATGGTGTTCTGATCCCTTCTGGATTTGTGCGGTATCAGCCGCGCGTTGCAGTGAACAAAAAAAACGTCTATCAGCAGTCCAGACAACGCAGTCGCGTTCCCCTGAATCCAGAAGAGGCGTTTCTTCCTTCAGAGAGGAGCCTCGTCTTTGCAGACAACAACCACGACTGTGATTACCTGGCTACCAGCAGCGCAGGACCCTCTCCCAGTGTGGTCCGTCAGCCTCCAATTCTAGCTTTTTGTTTTGCAGACAGAAAGACAGCGCAGGTGGGCGTCCAAAAGCTCAGTCTGAGATACCCTCTACACGCAAGTAGTCGGTCGCCTCGGTTCAACTCAGTATCGGTCTGTAGGCAGGAATGTGGACCCATGTTGGATAAATGGTTGTGCCCCCAGAGGCTGTGGTCCGGTATGTATCGAAATGGCGGTCCCTGAGCGTCTGTGCTTACGCTTGTACGTGCTCGTGTATGTGCGTGTGGGTATGTTTCTTACTGTGTCTGCGCGTCGTGCAGGGATCCTCGCGGGTTTTCTGGCTCCACTACATGCACAGGCTCTGCGGCGACGGCTGTCCGGGTCTTCCGTGGACCCGCAGGCTCGTCGACGCCCTCCCGATGCTGCGGCAACAGCACGCGAAGGGGGAGTCAGAGGAGTGGGTGTTGAAACACAACACTCTGCACTTGGGAAGAGGCAAGTGGTTTAGGAACACTACAGGGATTCTTGATATCGTGGAGAGCGGGAAAATGCCGCCAATCGGTAAGCTATTTTCTCCCTTCTGGACGGTCTTTGCCGATGCGTGCTTGCAACTTTCAGAATGAAACCTCTCCACAGAAAAGCTTCTTTCCAGCTGCATGAAAGGAAGCACTGTCATGTCGTCTCCTATGCAAAAGAGGTCAAATGTGTGTCCTCAGACAACTCCCCTCAATTGATCGGATTTTGGGCCCTTTTCAACGCCTCAGCGTCGTATTCTGCCCAGATTCTCTTTTGTC
The DNA here is from genome assembly GCA_018398765.1 of Chromera velia. Lineage (NCBI taxonomy): Eukaryota > Chromeraceae > Chromera > Chromera velia. The sequence goes on along the minus strand of JAHBMJ010005905.1, from coordinate 15,981 downwards.
TGCTCTGTTCCTCCTACCACCCTCTCCTTCGCTCTCTTACCTGTCTACACTTATCGATGAGTTCTTCTAAATACTGATCTCGTCTGTCTCCTTTCTCTCGGTTCGTTCCCTATCTCTGTCTTTCTCAAAGCTTCTACACTTCTCTTACCGCTCTTTCAATGTTCAGCCACTTCGACTTTCTGCTCCTCTCGTGTCTCTTTCTTATTCCTCTTTTGATCTCTCCATCTCCACTCATGAGAGTGAGTGTCTTGAAAGTGAACGCCAACCAACTTGGATTGCGACGTGCACTCTCTGGGGTCTGCAGACGAGAAGAAGGAGAAAGAGAAGTGGAGAAAAGGAAAGAAAGTCGACGAACCCGAAGATGCGGCGGGGCCAGCGACGGAAAGACAAAAGGCGGAGTTTCTAAGAAAGGGTGGGACCAGAAAGTTGGTGCTTCAAGAACTTATCGAAACCGAACAAATCGACGGACATCTCTATCATGTGCGCGCCTTCGCATTTGTGCTGCATTTTCCGGTACGTCGCCTGCCTTCTTGCCCTCGCTGCCTGGCTCAATGGAGTCCTTCTGTCTTAATTCAAAGCTACAGCTCAGCTTTGACGTGGCTAGGGCGTGTCTTTCTTCTCCTTTTAGCCATTCCTGACATAAAGCTATGTTGTAGGAGGGGTGAGGCAGTCTGGAAAGAACGCTCGAGAGTTTTTGTGTGCCAGAAATGAAGCGACCTTTTCGCCTTATGCTTTCCCTGACCATTTTTTTGGAACACGATGTTTGTTTTTCACGATCAAGTTGCCTTCCTCTCTCAATCCTCCGCTTTCTCCGTCCCTCTTGTTCCGTCTCATGTCCTTCCGCTTGTGACCTGCTCTTTTCTTCCTTCCTTCTTCTTCTTCTTCTTCTTCTTCTTCTTCTTCTTCTTCTTCTTCTTCTTGTCTTCTTTCTCTTCGTCCCTCTCCTTCCGTCTCATGTCCGCTTTGTGACCTGCTCTTTTCTTCCTTCCTTCTTCTTCTTCTTCTTGTCTTCTTTCTTCGTCCTTCTCCTTCCGTCTCATGTCCGCTTTGTGACCTGCTCTTTTCCTCCTTCCTTCTTCTTCTTCTT
>JAHBMJ010005905.1:0-12500 GCA_018398765.1 Chromera velia | reverse complement strand
AGAGGAGACCGAGGATGAAGGTTTCCATGAACTCTTCGACGACTGGTGAGTTAGGGCTTCTGTTGGCCTGGCCATTTGGCAATTAAGTAATTGGTGCATGCTGTGGTGTTGGTTGTGCGAGGGTGTTTTGACGGGCGGATTTTTTTTCTGCGTGAAAGTAACGTGGGACATGACGTCTTTCTGCCTGCTTGGACCTTCCATTCCGCATGATGCACATCTGATTTTTCCTTCGTCGTCACTTGTTTTCTCCTCTCTCTCTTTCTTTCTACCAGTGTGTTCTCTCTCTCTCTCTCTCTCTCTCTCTCTGTGTGTGTGTGTGTGTGTGTGTGTGTGTATGTGTATGTATCGATCCCCGGGGCTTCCTTCCATCATTCCTTCTTTCCTTCCTTCCTTCCGTCCTTCCGTCCTTCCGTCCTTCCGTGCTTCCGTGCTTGCTTGCTTGTTTGTTTGGTTGCTTCTTACCTTTTCTCATCTTTCCTCTGGAGTTCCGTTTTTGTCGTGTCCGACCTGAATCTCGAAGAGAATCAATTCCATTCGCTCGCCGAGGTCTGTCAATGTAAGGGGTCGAGGATACTTTCCGTACTTCTGGTGGCTGCGACTTCTCCAGCCTAGCGCTTTATCCATTTTGAGTTTTGTACATTTGGCGAGAGCTGACTGCACTGGCTTGTCTTTCTCCGTGTTTTGCATAATGTGCATGCTTTCACTTTTTCATCGTACTGCATGCAGGTGGGCGCTTTCCCACTTTCGCATCTGGGAAGGAATCTTTCAGATCATGGGTATGGGAAATTCGAAGGACCCCACGAGCAGCAGTCTTCGGGAGCGTCTGTCGAGTCTCGGGGTACCCCCAGAGGTGGTCAGGTACGAAAGTTGGATCGAGAGGGCTCAAGGGACAAACCACATGCCCGTGTGGCCTCCTGATAGAGACGCATCGTCACGTTGGTTTTCTGCGTGGGAGGCGGGAGGAAGCATTCTTCAAGCAGGGACAGGGGCACCCGTGTTGAGGGAAGCTCTGGAGGCGTCGGATTCGTTCAGAGTGCAGTGGCCCGAAGGTTCCGACAGGAAGATGTTGCAAGAGAAATTAAAAAAGAGGGGGCAACAACAGGTCTTGAGGGAGTGGATCGAAGAGAAAGAAAAAGCAGGAAGCCTTGAGTCTCTCTTGGCCAGGTTGGATGCACAAGGTGGCTGGAAGCCAAAAGACTTGGATCAGAACTCAGAAGCAACGGGAAGGGACACACGGGAGGCGTTAGAGGGATCAGTCGCAGATGAAGAAAGCTGCAAGGAGGAAAAGGCTGATGAAATTCATAACAAAAATTTAGAAGAGGCGGCTGACGAGTTTGAAATCGCACTTTCGTAACTGTTTGTTTTTTTGTGTTTGATGGTACACTCGCATTTGATGTATGCATTCGTTGAATAATAAAGTCACTGCCATACATGCTGGCGTGCCTAGATTTTAACATGTCAGTGCGGCACTATGTCTTTCAAATTAATAAAATAAACATGATTTTAAAACTGACATTGATCAATAAATGTTCGCTAACTTAGCTTATACGGCCTGAAAGGTCTCCTGCAGAGTCCTGAATAACATTGCAGGAAATTTTTAAAGATTCTTTTATGATGGAACAATTTATTAGAAAAAAAAACTTACAAAAAAATTTGAAAGTAACTTCACTGGCAGCCTCGCATCAATCAATCATAATTAACTGTATATTATTTGCTGCATAATAAATATCAATAGATAGTTGTCTTAGATTTAAGGGTATCTGACTTTCCTACACTGTCACTTGAATTTAGGCTTTAAGTTCTTGTATTACCTAATATATTATGAGTGTGACTTGCTAGTAGCCTTGCGCACGTACTGCCAGTGAGTAGTACAATCCTCATCATATATACTATAATTACTGCATTCTATGTAATGTATTACGTTGCGCGACAAAAATTTTTTAATTAACCTTGTCGCAAAGACATATTGCCATCACAGTGAACACTGTAGCACAGTAGATCAAGAAATAATAATAATCTAATAATTAAAAATATATATGCTATAGTTAAATTAATGGTTTGTGGTGAACTATGCTGAACCTACTAGTGCTAAACATATATCCAGGCTCTGCACTCCATAAATAAAAAAAGAAAAAGAAAAAAGAAAGTTTCTAATCTTTTTTTTCTTTTGTTATTTATCAATTAACAAAACAAAACATAGTTTGCATGCAACATCTTATGCAACACCTGAACAACAGTTGTTTGCCTGTTGACTGCCTTGATAAATAAAAAAAAAAATTAGAAAAAAAAGTTTTTCCGATCTTTTATTTTTTTTTTAATGTAGTGCAGAGCCTAGACATATATGCGACCTGCAAGGTGACTGTTTTAAGAATGCATAAAAATAAGAAATAACTTCAGAGGCATTTTAAAGATTGAAAAGCCATATTTTTACAATATGCAACTTGAAAGAAGCAAAACAAACATACGAGAAGAACGGACGCCGTCAAACCTGAAGTAGAGCAAGACGGTCCATGAGATTAGCAGAAGTGACAAGTGAGAAGAACACCTCGACCTAGACGTCGACTGATGACTGTCAAGGACTTTGAAATATTCAGCCACCGCCAACTAGAGGAAATAAGAGCAGGGCAGTGAGAGAGTGAAGGAGGACTGAAAGCATGCATGTCGATCGACTAAGTCAAGAAAAGAACTGCGCAAGATGGGGAAGAGGAAAGAGGAAGAAAAAGAGAGGACAACAGGGATGCAACCCGCAGGCGTTGCATGGCCGGTAAGTCGACTGCCCTGGTTCTGAATTATTTTGAGCTTCTTAGGCCATCCCAGTAACAGTTGGAACCTGAGTAGATCTCTACCCGGGCCATCTGATTCTTATTCTTGAATTTGCTGTTTGCTTGCAAGGAGCAGTCTCCTTGCCAGGAGCAACAGCAAGTCGAACTTCTCCCCCTCCGTCCCTCTTTCACGCTGGCACATAGCCAAGTCGTTCTTGATTTCCCTTCGCCCTGCCCGGCCCCCCCTTCTTTCCATTAAAACGAGCCCTTTTCGCCTGGCTCCTCTCTGCTGCTTCGTTCTGATCTGCTTATTGGTCATTCATCTTGCTGGCAGAGTCCATGAAAAGAAAAGAAAGGGGAAGATGAGTGGAGAGGGAAAAGGAAAGTGAAGACAGAGTGTGGCACACACGTAGAAGATGTCACAATGACAAGAAATACAAATAGAGAACGCGTTTGCTTTTGCCGGATGACTGAGTGATGCGACAGTGGAGCGCCCCGGCCCCTCTTTTTCTTTTCTTTCAAATGCGATAGATAAACCTTTTGTTCTCTCTCGGCATGGCGAAAATTGAGAGAGCTCAGGTGATTGGCGTATCTGCCGGAAGAAGATCGCATCCCCGCTCGTCTCAAAAGCCACACACACGCATTGGTAAAAACAACCCAAATCCCGCACTCACAGAGACAAAGACACACATGAGTGCGTGATTATTTTCTGAAGCACCCGATCTTTCCGCGGAGACTGAATGAAACGATTTTGAGTTGAATTCGGTATAAGAAACAAAGACAGGGAGACAGAAAGAGGTCGACATCTGCGTTCCTCGACCACTACTGCTGTTGCTTCTTTCCATTCAAAGGAAGATTTAAAATTCCAATCGAACCTTCAGTGGAGGGCAGGTCGGGGCCCCTTCCCTTTCATGGGCAGGCAGGAAGGGGATCCTTCGAAGAACAAAAAAACACAAAAAACAATGAACAAGAAAAAAGGGCGTGTCAGACGGAGTTAGAAGGGAAAAGGCAGAGAGGGACATTGAAATGAAAGAACATATTCATGACCGGGGATGGACTGATTGCCTGACACACATGCAGATCGGCTGCAGCAGCAAGCTTTCCCGTCAAACAGACTGACAGACCGGGACAGGGACAGAGACAGACGGCACAGAACCGACACGTAACGTCGACACAAGGCATCGAAGTGACATGTCTCCCCGTTTGCCTTACCAGCGTCTGTCTCAGTGTCTTTGCTTGCGTGTTTCTTTTGCGCTTGGCCGACCAACAGCCCTTTAAAAACTTTGCATCGTTTGCTTTGTTACACTGCTTCTGTTGCCTCTAGCGAAGCAGAAAAGATCCCGGTCGGAGAGTTGAGGGAGCGATTGCTCACCCGGACAAATTCGGACAAGAAAGAGCCAAGGCATGAATTTGAATTAGAATAAACAAAAGGACTCCAATTTCAGAAAACAGTCCGTTTCATTGTTTTCTCACTGATTGCAGCGCCGCCACGTCCCTTGTGCCAGAGGAAATGCACGAACGCCTTCCTGAAGGCATCCGTCCACCCAGCACTCGAGATGAAGGAATCGAACGAGTTTGTGTGTGAGGGTTGTGTGGGTGGTTCATGCAAAGAACAGGGAACTAAACGATTCAACGAAACACATGCCGGATAAAAGTTGGGCACACATCAATTATGAGAGCACCTTTCCTGTCGGATCGTCTACTTCTGCTAGATTCTTCTCTTCTTTATCTTTCTCTATTTCATGTCCTGTCTGTCCTACCCAACCAACGACTTTCTTCGCTTCCCTCCCCACCATCCCCCAAAAGAGACTTCTAAGTCCATCCAGAGCCCCCTTGCAGACCCTTCGAATCCGTCTTCGTCTCCACAATACCCCCCCCCCCCCCNCCCCCCATGCAGGCGTGCCCGTCTCTCTCTCTCTCTCTCTCCATGCCCAGGGGGCCTCTGTCTGTCTGACAGCCAATGCGCATGCAACACCTGCATGAGTGACAGACTGCATGTCTGCGTGGAAAAGAAGCGAGAGAGAATATTCGAAAGATCAAGGCCGGAAGGAAAGCAGGGAGCCAGGAGGAGAGAAGGAGAGAGAGAGCATCTGACAAAGCATCTGTTGATTTGAATTCCCATTCCGGCTGACGGTCTGTTATCCCTCTGACGATCCGCGACAGATTCGTCAAACGGAACGAACCCAGACAGACAGAGAGAGAGAGAGAGAGAGAGAGAGGGGGGGGGACAGAGAGACGAAATACTCAAGCTTTGTCACACTCACGTCATTCTTCTTTCCCCCACTGTCCTCCCCCCCTTCCCCCCCTTGCGATGTGATGCCTTCTTGTGGCCGAAACAGCCCCATTCATTAAATTCTTGCTCGCGCTGCTTCACTGTTAAAATTCACTTTCCTTTGCTCATTCTTTCTCTTCCCCCAGTCTCGTCTGCTTCTTTCTGCGCCGCCCACTCTCTTCCATGAACGAGTGCCCTGCTAGCCCTGCTCTCCGTCTCCCTTCCAACGGCATGCGTGGTGTCTCTGTCCCCCCCTCCTTCTCTCTTCATGAACGCAGAGAACTCCTCAAAGGACACGGTGCCGTCTCCGTCTTTATCCAGTTCTGCCATGATCGTCTCAAGTTCCCTCCCTCTCTGCCGGCTTTGGTCCATCCTCAGACCGCCACTTGCGAGAAGCGCCGCCAGCTCGTCACGGGTCACACGCCCATCTCCGTTCATGTCGAACTGCAGCAGACAACAAAAAAAGGAGACGACAAAAGTGAGTGCGTAAGCCCAGCTCAATAGCTCTTCGCTGCGATCAGGTGGAAAAAACACCGACACACGCAAAAAAGCAAACACCACTCAAAAAAGTCAAATCGACAAATGTGCCTTGGAATGGACTCAAGTTCCACAATGACTTCACCTTTTCTCTGGATGGCTGTCTGTACGACAGTCTCCGCATATCTATCCATGTACGCAGCAACGATATGTCTTGTGTGTCTAAACTGCAAAAAGTTCTGACAAGTTTAAATGAACAAAAATCAGGAAATGATTTCCCGCGATACTTTGACTAAGTGCAGCAGAAGCCAGTACAATTGCCACATAGAAGACAGTGCACAAGGCTCCCCTGTCTGTATTCCCTTCCCGATGTTTCTCATCGTCGTCCCTTTTTCGTCTCCCTCCTCGACTGAAAGAAAGCAAGAAAGAGAGCTAGGCTGGCATGCAGACCGACTGACTGACATTTCTGAAGACGCTGTAGAGATGGTTCTCAAAGTCGCCGTTTTTCACGTCGATAAGAGCAGCCATGAACTCTGTGTACGAGACGCAGCTGCACCATTCAATCAAAGTATTCATGCAGTGAGTCAGAAATAAAGAAAGAGTAAAAAAATATGCACTCGCACGCGGTTGCTCCCTTTACCCACCAACAAGCACATACACAACGAAACGATTAATGCCTGAGCAGTAGAGCTGAGCTGCTCGCATGCAATTCCATCAGAAGAAAAAAAAGCAAGGAAGAAAGAAAGAAAGAAAGCAATAAAAAGGACGAAGGAACGGACCCGTTGTCATCAGCATCCAGAGCATCGACGACCTTTGTGATCTCTGCCTGGGGTACTCCGAGTTCCCTCAGACCCTCAGTCAGGTCGTCCTCCTGTACAGACAGACAGACAGACAGACAGACGGACGGACGGACAGACAGACAGACGGACGGACGGACAGACAGACAGACAGACAGACAGACAAAGATCATTGTGTCCACTGAATATGACATATGCATTTGTGCCTACACATTGAGCTCATTCTCCTCTAGCTCTTGGGCAGCTCTTCCTCCATACTCGCTAACCCTGGTCAAGTGTGTAGAAGAAATCCCTGCGCACTCCAGACCAGAAAGCCATTTGCGCAGAAAGTGATGGACTACTGGTACAGAGCAGCCGGGTTCTACGGCCCAATCAGTTTTTTTTTTCATTCTTTTTCTCACATTACTCGTTGAAAAACAAACTTGTTTCCCGGCACACAAGACGCTTACAAGTTCTAAGAGATCTTTGCTGGAAAAACAGACACAGATAAAGCATTGGCTCGGCAGGCATGTCGACTGACCGAAAGCAGTCCGTCATGATCCTTGTCGAGCTGTCGGAAAACTTCCGGTGCCTTGTCAATCGACTGGTAGGAGAGGTTCATCGCAATCAGATTCAGACAGATGCGCTGGAAGGAGTTTTGCTGCAGAAAGCAAAGCCGTAGGCGATTTTGTTTTGCGCGTTTCCACGTGTGTTCACTTCCTTTTGTCCAGATACATGTGTGAAATGCAACAATTTGCAGGTGAAACTGTTGACATGGATATAGGCTTCTTTCATCAACACTGCATAGTTTCCTTTCTTTCCTTATTCCGACGGAAGGAAGCAGACTCTCAAAAAGTCAGGCATCTCCTCCATTTTCATGAAGAGCGGGAGACTGAAAGTTCAGGGCACTCCCTCTTCCGCCGACCTGTCCAGCTACGCGGAACAGAGGAATCATGTTTGCATTTTATTCTGATCCACTCAAGACAAAGAACATGAGGAGAATGATTTCTGAGTGAAACTGAACGAATTCAGAGAGTTAAGGGTTCAGTGAATCATCGATGCAGTGAGTGCACTACTTACGCGTGCGAATTTAATGAATTTGGACCCCTGCTTAGACAGATGTCTGAGGGGAGATTTCGGAGATCCGTCACTCTCCTCGGAGCCTCTCGCCTTGTCCCTGGGGTTCACCAGGATCGAAAGCGAGGGGCGGCCTTTACTTGACCCTCCCACGGCAGAGCTCCTCGAAGCTGAGGCGCTGTCTCTCTTGTCTGAGGAGGGAAGCGGACTTGTGGACCTGTCGGGAATCTCATCGGAGAAACTGAGAAGCCATTTGTCATTCAAAGCCTGCAGAGAGAGTAGTATCCATCCATTTATTTTCATACAGATATAAAGAAATAAACGAAAATCAACTGTATGAAAATAAGTTAATGCATGCAAAATTTGTCATTCAAAGCCTGCAGAGAGGGTAGTATCCATCCAAAGCTTTATCCAATGATGTGCAGACAAGGAAGGAAGAATAGGAGGGACACGCGGAACCTCGACTCACTGCCGTCCACTCGTTTTTCTTTCCCTCTGATGTGTTTTTCTTTCTTTCCGATTTATCCGCCTTGTGTGGAAGCCTTCGTGTGCCCACTAGTGCCTGAGTGTTCTGCTCTCTTTTTGCCCAGACCTTCACAGGGGGTTCTGTCCACATTCTCTCGTGATGCATGGGGCCAATCAAATTGTGGAAAGGGCAAAATGAAAAACCGGCTGTTCAACCAATCCCTCTTCGTCCTTGCGATGACAGTCACTCACAAATTACTTAACAAGGTTACATTCGTACGCACGTAAGCATACCTACGCATAACCGACCTCCTGTGCAGATGGACGCTTCTTGTGATCCTTCTCAAGAAGGCGTTTGATGAATTCCTTTGCCTCCCGAGAAATTCCCTGCATTTACAAAGACAGACATGCAGGCTATTTTTACCTCACGTGCTTCGCAAGAGTCTTCCTTGATTGTTTCTTCCTGTATCCCATGCAGCCCGATGAGTTCTCATGCCTCCCGCAGTCTGGGAAGAACAGAATAGATGATCGCTGCTGAATGAAAGAGGTACGGAGGAATGAGATCAGGGAGGATAAGACCGATCGACATGTTTTTTTCTGCTTTCTTTGTGGACTGGTTCGAACATTATTGGACTACTTTCCTGTCTTTTCGAGGTGCCTGGCTGGGCTGCCAGGTGTGATGAGAAAAATGGAACACAGGAAGACCAAACGGGGAACAATTCACTGCATGATTTCTCTCTGGCACCAATACAAAAGGAACGACAACAAAGAGACGGAAAAAAACAAGGAGAGGCAAACGCACGCCTCAGGCTGACTTCCTGTACCCACCTTAAAGAGATCAGAGGGGAAAGATACCGGGTTGTTGTTCACAACCTGCAAGCAAAGCACACGGACGTAGAAATGTAGACAGAGAGAACTTTCTTCAGGGAGGGGACCGGCTTTTGAATCATGGTGTGCAGACAAACAAGAGGACGGAACTGGAATTCAGCAGGGGTGGAGGGCACTCGACTTCGCTGGATACGATAAATTCTCTTGTGAAAGATCGAAGCAGCATGAAGCACTCGCTCCTCTATCTGTCATATGGTCTACCATTCAATCTCATTCAAACTCAGCCGCCTCATGCCGCCAAGGTTTTATCGCCCCACCTTGATGTACTCCTCCTTGCTTCCGGCATCGAACGGCAGGTGTGCTGTGAGCATCAGGTAGCACAGAATGCCAACAGACCTGCAAAAAAAAAGACAATGGAAGATTCGAGGACAACAGATCCGTTTGGAAAGAAACATCTTTCTTTGTTTCTTGCATTTGGTAAGAGCGTTCTTCACGGATCTTTTTATGCTCTCCGACACACTAGTGGAGACAGTCACACCACTTTTACCCTCGTACTCATCCTCAGGCTGGTACAAGCACAGTAAAGCTGCCGTCGCCTCGGTTCGACCCCCCCCACCCGCTTCCACCCCACACACGGACGAACGCACAGCTCACGCCCTAGGCTCACTACCACCCGGCCGCTCTGAGCTGTCCCATCCTATCCCCTGAGGACCCGCAGCTGTCTTCCCTTCTCTTCTTGAGGTCAAACCTCTCTTTCTCTTTTTTGAGTCAGTGCAATTTTCTGCTAGCGAGCGAGAAAAAGTCCGCTTTTGCCTTTCTGAGATGAAGTCTATTTAACTCGACACCACTGTCACAGTCTGTCGTTCGACTCGGAAGTGGGAAGACAAAAAACCAGCGAAGACCAAGACAAAGAGCAATATTTCTTGTCTATTGCAGTATCAGCAGAAAGGATTAAGAGCGGAGTGACTGACCAGACATCGCACTTGTAGTTGAACTTGTGGTGGAAGACCTCTGGTGCCATGTAGTACGGAGTTCCTGCGGCTGTAGTGGATGTCGACCCAGGCTTGAACATTTCCGCCAGACCGAAGTCGATGATCTTCACAGCCCCTGTTTCGATGCCCTTCTCTCCCTGCGTGTATTTATTTATTTATGGAGAATACTGTGCGCGCTCCGAATTAATGTTAAATAAGTATTGTCGCGAAGACACCATCAAATTTTGGTTGTGCCATTCAATGTGCTTGAAGAGAGAACTTGCATGTGCAGCCCCACTTATCGTGACGATTTGGAAAAAATATTCTTTTCTAGACTGCGGTTCTCGACTGGCGCGTTGGACTTCGTTAAGGCAGAAGGTAGAGAAGGTTGTCGCCGTGCACAAACACGCGTCGTCTGAAGAGAGTTTCATGCAATGTCTCCTTCTGTCTCCCATTCTTGACCCATTTATGGTCGCACAGACATGCAGAGCGATCAAACAAAAACGTCCCGTCCCAACACAGAAAGAAGCCGAGCCTGTCCAGACAAACTCACCCCAATGATCATAATGTTCTCTGGCTTCAGGTCTTTGTGCATGATCCTGTGGGCGTGGCAGTGGCAGATAACCGACAGAAGAGCCTTCAGGAGACGGGCTGCTTCTGCTTCCGTCAGTGCCTGCTGCTCCTTTCCTCTTCGAAGAAGAACCTGCAGACAGATGAAAGAGAGAAGAGAAGTGAGTATTTGAATGAAGACAAGTTTTGGTCTTATGTTCTTCATAAACAGCCGAAGTTGTTGAGCGAGCCTCAGACCCAGTCTAACTGGCGCTCATTTTCTCTGTTACTTTCCTATAAACGCGCCTTCGTCTGTCCCACATGTCCACAACTCCCTTTCTCGACGCAAACATTGGGTGTCACTTAAGTGTGACACCGCCATACACGAACAACAAAGACAACTCAGCTCCCTAGAGAAGTGTAAACGATATCAGTTGAATGAAGTTCGATGATCCGCATGACGCCAGGGCAAATCAACAAAAGTTAATGGCCATTTTGATCCCACCTGCAAGAGCTCAGGTCCCTCGATGAGTTCGAAGATGAGGTACAGGTTTTGATCGTCCTCGAAACACTCGTAGAGCTTCACGATGTTCGGGTGATCGAGGGCCTTCAGAATTTGAATTTCGTTCTGGATGAACTCCGGGGGGACAGAGGAGCGAGACTTGGAGATGGCCTTGCAACACCTGATTAGAAAGGGAGAGAGAGAGGGTCAAGAGTGAGACCATCCAATGCAGAATGAAACGCATGTTTTATGTTGCTGCAGGTGGAGTGACTGTCAAAGACCATGGGGTTCGGAGGGCTGCTGGGGCAGCGAAAGCTTTGAGCTCTGAATTTGCGACACAAGGCGAGCGCATCCATAAACCCTCTCAAGTCAAAGAACGTTTACATGAGCGAACGAGTGAAAAATGGGAAAAAGAGTTTTTGCGGTCATTGATTGCACCATCGCCTCTCTCGTTCATTGATTGCACCATCGCCTCTCCCTTGCAACACTTATTTTCAGGCGCACATGGAACACGTGAGGAAAGGGTGCCGTCCACGCAGTGTGGAAGTCTGCGGATGGAGAAAAAAACGGCCGACAGTCCCCGAGCTGAATTAAGGAAGGGCCCCCCCCCCCTTGCTCGCTCGATCGATCAGCTGACCGACCGACCGACCGACGTACCTCCGAATTCCCGTCACCTTGTCCTTCACCTTGTACACGACTCCAAACTGTCCCTGTCCCAACTTCTCCTCCCGTGTGTAGATGGAGTCGAGGGACTGTCGGTGGGTAACGATGAACAGATCGCGGCGCATCCTGAAAAAGGAGAGGACAAGGCAGGTAGACAGGCCGAAATGCACGCAGAATGCACACCATTCACCGTGCCTTTACTTTTTGCATTTTCTGTATACGATGACAGTGAACCTGTGTGTGTGTGTGTGTGTGTGTGTTAGAGAGAGAGAGAGAGAGAGAGAGAACGAATGAACGAATGAATGAATGAATGAATGAATGAATGAATGAGTGAATAAATGAATGGGAGAACGTTGTGTGACCTTTTCTCTGTAATGGCCCGGTTTTCGACAGTAAGAAAAGAGGAGCTGCTCTCTATCTGGGTACGTCTCTTTCGGACTTTTTTTCCAAAAATGGGTAGATCTGCCTCTCTCTCTCCGCGCACTTTCCTCCCAGATCGATTGGCTTGGTCTCCTCAGCGCTGGACTCACTCACCTGAGAGCGTGATGAAAGTGTGTGTCTCTGATCCAGCACAAAGCCATGCGATAGAATTCCTTGAATTCCGACTTGGCAATGTCGCTTGCCCCTGCAATGAATTTGCATACAGGGCATCCAACCTTGCATCTGGGTACACGCGCTTTTACTTGAGTCTTCATATGAAACCTGCAGCTCTTCAGATTGCTCAGGAAGGTCGCTCTTCAGATTAACCTTTCAACAGCAAACTACTTACGAAGGAAAGAAAAAGAGGCGTGGCGTGAACTTTGAGAGTGCGCACGTGTGCCCCCTTCTTACATCAAAGTGACAAATGCGATTCAATTTTCTGTCGTCAGAATTTCTTGGTTGGAAATATATCCCCCTCCCTAAGACCACCACTTGCCTCTTACCCACCCGTGTTGTCGAATTTGTCGAAGACCTGTTGGAGAACTTCATCATCGGGCATGGGGAAGTTCAGCTCCTCAGAGAGCTGCTTCATCATGCCGCGGACCTGTGACCAGAAAAGGGCAAAGGCAGGCGCCGTGGGATAAAAACAAACAGAGAATCGCCGCCCCTCACTAAGGTGCATTCGTATCCAAACGCAGGCAGAGACAAGCAAAACCACATACCCCCCCCCCCCCACCA
>JAHBMJ010005904.1:21311-61638 GCA_018398765.1 Chromera velia | reverse complement strand
CACACACACACACACACACACACACACACACACACACACACACACACACACACACACACACACTCTTCAGTATCACACGACGAAACTGGAGCCATCACGCGTGAAAGGACATCGATACAAGCCACCAGAAGACCCAATTTTTGATCGTGTGCACGTCGCCGTTGGCAATTCATACATAGATGAATCAGTGAACCCCTCATGCAGCCGACGCACCGAGCTACAAGAATGAATGCCTATCAAGCATGCTCAAGTCAATCAATCAAAAAAAGGCGCCCCGAATCAAACGGACCATCATCTGGAAGACATGCAATCGAGTCGTCAGAGCGTCGGAGGAAGGGAGAAAGGGAGGGAATGAGGGATCCATCCATCCATCCATCCAGACAGCTTATCACATCACGTTGCATCCAGCGGCAGAAGATGATCCTGGAACATCCGTCAGGAGGAAGAGGAGACATCGATCATCGCACAACCAGTCAATCTCACCCATGGCCGAGTGGGTGAGCCGATTATTTGCCCTCTCTCCGACCCATGCAAAAGGATCGAAGTCGCATGAAGCCGAGGGAACTTAGAGAGGAGAAGGAAAGAGAAGACACCTCCAAGAGCACAGCAGAAAGGCATATAAACGTCGATCATGCATGCTCAAAAGCCGAAGAGGGAACGAGAGTCACACCAGGAAGGCAGAACAAAAGCCAAAAGGTAACGAGACCGTCACACCGGGACGACAGAATCACCGACCTCGTCATTTCGTGTCAAGCCAACCTAAGAGTTCTTCGTACTTGTGCCCAGCCCGACATTACCCGAGTCTTTCCTTCCACTCACTTCCTAGCTGCGTGAACGCTGAAAGAGGAGGAACACTCAGTCTGAAGCTCAAAACCCAGCTATAGCTTTGAGAGAAAGCCGGCAGTCAGACGTAGAGATTCCCTTCGCATCTGTGCCATGGAATGGACAGAAGACAGTACATTCACCCCATTGGACTTGACAGACAGAGTGTTGACATGGCCGAACTGCATCCCATTTCGAAATATTTCGAACACACGGCTTACAATCAGAAGCCAAATGAAGCCCACGACTGGATGACGCACGCGCGGGGCTTTTGAGGCCGATTTTTGTTGACGCATGCATGCATGATCAATTTTTGTTGTCTATGGCTCTGCTAATTTTTGTTGTCACGCGCATATCGCGCGCATGCAAAGGAGACGCCGAGACGCCCCGTCTCCTTCGCATGCATGCATTACAATTTGAGGGTCACTCGGTGAGAAAGATCACATTTGCTCCCTGTGCTCAAATCAAGACACCGAACGCCGAAGCCCCAGCCTGTCACTACATCTTCTTATTGCGACTCTTGTCTTCGACGAGTTCCTGCAGCTACAGAACAGCTTCCTACTTCGCTTCAACCAACGCCTTTCTTCTCTTCACTCATCACAATGAAGTTCCTCGCTGTTCCCGCTGCCTTCGCAGTTGCGGCTGCCCACTCTGTCATTGAGTACTCCTGTCCCGCCGGCTACACCCTGTCCGGGCACATGTGCACCACCTCCGAGTCTGTCCCCCAGACCGTGGAGAGAGTCCCCCAGACTGTCACCATCCCCCCGGTCTCCTCCTGCCCCGCTGTCAGTCTGACTCTCTGAGTCGTCGTGTGTGTCCCAATATCTACCACCTCTTGCTTGCTTGTTCGGTCCTTCCCCATCCTTTGCTCTGAGAAGCTTTTCGTCCAGCCTTTCGCTTGTTTCATACACTTTCTCTCATTCCTGTTGTGATGTCTGTCGACTACTGCAGGGCTACTCCGCCTCCGGGTCCTCCTGCGTGACCACCCGCTCCCAGCCCAAGATCGCTGAGCGCATCCCCCACCAGGTCCCCGAGACCTCCTGCCCTGCCGGCACCTCCGGCCCCAATGCCTCTGGCATGTGCACCTCCACCAGGATGATCCGCGTGCCTACCGTCAAGTCTCGCGATGTCCCCGTGACCTCCACCCACGTCGAGAGGGAGCCCTTCAGCGTCCCTGTGACCAAGCAGGTCTCCGTCCCCGGTGCCCCCACCTGCCCCTCCGGCTCCACCATGTCCGGCGGTTCCTGCATTGTGACCGGATCCTCCACTGAGTACTCCACTGAGGAGATCCCCACCACCCTCTCCTTCCCCGTGAACACCCCCGTGTCCTCCACTGCCTGCCCCTCCGGCACCCACGACTCCATGGGCTCCTGCACCGCTCGCCTTTCCTTCCAGTCTGTCGAGCAGAGCTCTGCCCCCAAGACCGTGCGCGTCCCCACTCTCTCCTCCCGCCCCGCCACCTACAACCTCCCCGCCTCCACCCTCAAGACCGGCGAGACCTGCCCCCAGGGCACCAACGCCAAGGCTGACGGCACCTGCTCCGTGACTCTCAAGGCTTCCTCCCTTGAGTCCTACGAGGTCCCCGTGTCCTCCCAGATCCCCAAGGTGGAGTCTTTCCCCCAGACTCTCACCCTCACCAAGCAGCACCTGGTCCCCTCCTACTCCTGCCCTGCTGGCTCCACCCAGACCGGTGGTTCTGGTGCTGGCCTCATCTGCACTGTCACCCTCCCCTCCGCCTCCCCAACCACCACTTCTGTGCCCCGCACTATGAAGAAGGCCCGCTTCGAGAAGAAGCCCGTCACCGTCACCGTCTCCAGAGTGGAGTCCACCCCCGTGTACTACTGCCCCTCCGGCACCACCGAGACCCCCTCTGGTGAGTGCGCCGTGACCGTCACCATCCGCTCCCCCATCACCACCTCCGAGACTCACACCTCCTGCCCTGCTGGTTCCGAGGAGTACAACCCCGGCCGCATGGGCACCACCTCCGCCAAGGGCGCTGGTATGCTCTGCAAGGAAGCCACCACCGTGTCCGTCCCCGCCACCCTCATCCCCTCCTCCTCCAAGGGTGCCGCCTCCTACGCCTGCCCTACTGGCACCACCCCCATGGGTGAGGGCGCCTCCATGACCTGCTCTGCTCCCTCCTACCAGGAGGTCCCCATGCAGACCTTCACCACCACCTCCATCGACTACGAGACCTCCACCGTCACTGAGACCGTGCCCAAGCTCTACAGATACGAGACCCACACCGTCACTGAGACCGCCACCACCGAGCAGGTTGTGACTGTCTACGATGAGGTCACTCTCTCCGAGTCCAAGGCCTCCCTCGTGACCTCTTCCTACACTGAGACCGTCCCCGCCATCGCCTCTTACTCTGTGGCCTCCACCTCCGAGACCGTCACCGTCTCCAACGACAGGGTCTCCTACGAGTCTTGCTCCACTGACTTCGCCACCTGCGCCCACGCCGGCCCGAACGGCATGTCTGCCTGCTGCCTGACTGAGACCAAGTACAGAGTCAAGACCGAGACCTACGAGCAGACCGTCCCTGCTGTCCCCACCTACTTCACTGAGGAGATCTCTGAGACTCAGACCGTCGAGGAGACCTTCCAGACCTTCGACACCACCACCCTTTCTGAGACTTCTCACTCCGTCTCCACCGACTTCACCGCTGAGTCCGTCTCCCCCAACAACCTCGTGACCTACTCCACCTCTTACGAGACTCAGTCCTGCGACTCCGGCTCCGGCTTCGGCCATGGCTTCGGCGCTTCCTCTGGTGGCTTCGCTTGCGACACCAAGATCGTCTCTTCCACTGTCCCCATGACCGAGACCGTCCCTTCTGTCCCCACTTACACCACTCAAACCGTCTCTGAGACCGCCTCCTCCGAAAAGATCTCCACCTCTGCCTCCAAGTCCATGATGAAGGTGAGCGAGATGGGCTTCGAGATGGAGACCAAGATCGACACTGTCCCCGCTGTCACCACCTACAGAACCGAGTACACTACCTCCTACTCCTGCCCCGCCGGCACCACCGACAACGGCTCCGCCTGCATTTCCACTGAGACCGCTGCGCCCATCTACTCCTGCCCCCACGGCTCTTCCGGCTCCGCCACCGCCTCCGGTGGCTGCACCCGCACCACCTTCACCACCGTCACCTCCTGCCCCAAGGGCTTCTCTGACACCGGCTCCAGCTGCACTAAGTCCGTCAACATCCCCGCCACCCCCAACTCCCGTTCCCTCCACTAAGCAGTTTCTCCCTCTTCTCTGACGAGGGTCGGCATCGGCAGAGGGTGAGATGGTGCGCGTGTCCCCCCTCAGCAATTGTGTGTCCGTTTAGGTACATGACTCGTGCTCCTTTTTGGACTCGTGTGTCCAATGTGTTCAGCCTTGCCCCAAACACAAAGGTTCGTCAGTGTGTTTTTTCAGCTTGATCCCAAAGGTTCGTGTCGTTTTTGGTGTCGTTCCGACAGTGTGTGCGTGACCTCAAAGGCCTTGCCCTCAAAGGTTCGTGAAGTGTTCGTCCGTCCCTAAGGTTGCAACCTTTTCAGCACTACCAGAGCGTGTCTGTCCACATCACTACTTGCGGTGCGTGTGTCCGACCTGACAGTCTTCGGTTTTGCCTTCCTTTCTCATCTCGTGAAGGAAGTAAACGTGCGAGGGGACAAGACGTGAGATCGCCCTCATTTTCTGAATTCAAAGCTTGAAGCACTTCAGTCAGTGATGGAAATTCGTGGCCCGATTCGAGGTGTATGATAGGTGCATGTGTCCTACCATGTGTCAGAGGTGTGTCCTGTTCCACGGAAAGCTTTCATAAGCTTTGCCGGGTACCAACGTGTGTCCGTTTTGACAGAACAGATTTGAAGGATCGTTCTACGGTTCTAAACTTCGAAGACTGAAATTCTGAAGTTCATAAGTTTTGAAATTGTTTACTATAGATTGGTAGCTAGCTCTAGTGCTAGCTTTCATAATAAAAACGTTACAGTTCTACCTTTACAATTTTAGTTGACTTATACGCTTTACAGTGAATGAAGTTTTTTAATGTTTAGTGAATACTATGAAGATCTGTAAAGCTAGTAGCCGACGATTACTAGTCGTTAGTATAATCGTGACCATTTTTTAAATTTCATCATGCTAATCATCATGCGTGTTTCATTGCTGGAGGATTATAAAAAATAATAGATATTAAGAAAAGAAAAAAACCAAAACTATGTATGTTTTTTTTTCTTAAAACAAGTATTAATTACATTAGTTTTTGTGATCGTCTCTTAAGTTACATTAATTTGCGCAATGAAGTGTTATTTTAGCCTGGATTTTAGCTATTTTTAACCGTTGTATGACTGTTGTTGGAAGCTATTTTTAGCTGTTAGTTGCTCAAATTAAATCACTCAAAATGTTGTGATATTTAAAAAATCATCAGTTACGAAATTTTAAATTAAATCAAAAATTCTTTCAAGAAACTTTTTTTAACAATCTCCTACTTTTTCCCCATGTAGCCAAGACCCACAACATATTAAGCCCACTCTATTAAAATATGCAGTAGCATTAATTATAGCAATTAAACACTACCAGTGTGGCACTAACTTTATAAATAATTAATAATAATGAATATATCACATCATAACTAGCTAGCATGTTCGGCTAAGCATCTTCTTTGAACAGTGTTGAGGCACTGTTGAGCTCAGTGACTGATAGTGAGTTCTTTATTTAGATGTCATTCATAATGAAGTCTGTTAGTGGCCAGATTCCGCCGCCAGAACATGCGTTCACACATGCATACGTGAATTGGCATGCAATCAAATCTAGCTAAGCTTTGGCCAGAGTCAGTGTGCTTTCAATTCTGCTATACACGCTCTTCTTTTCCGCCTGACCGTCACCCATCTTTCGTACAGTGCGATGGCAGACATAACAAAGAGGCCATACAGAAGAATGCAAGCGTACAAAAAGAAAAAAAGAGGCACTTCCTTCAGTTGTTCTTCCTTGACAAGAACGTCGGGCAATCTGAGTAAATCGAGGAAAGAGGGGCTTGACTTTGAAGCATCTCCACCCCCTGCTCCTTCAACGTCCAGATAAAATCGGCGAAAGAGGTCGGCACGGGCCGCCCACCACCGACAGAACACGTTCTTCGCGGCAAAGACGACCATAGGAAGAGAGAAACCCTGAAAACAGCAGATCAGCATCAAGCCATGAAAAAAAAAAGTGAAAAAGTCCCCAAAGCAGAACACTGAAAAGCTCAACGAGGCAGAGAAACCAGGAAAACCATTAACCCACTCTCCTTTCTCTTTGCTTTCCCCCCCCTTCCGCTTTTTCGTCCCTGACATTTGAAAGGTTGCCGGTGACTTTCAATCAACTGACCACTCTTCCAATCACACAACTGCTCAGCATGCGGAAAGTGGCCGACTCTCTTCTGCACGCCGCTTGAAGCGCTGTCTCCTTCTCCCTCTCCGTCACCGTCTCCCCCCACTGATCCCCCCGTCTGACACCACTCCCGCAGTCAGCCTGGGCCGATGAAGGGGCCACAGACCCCGGTACGTCAGGGGCCGGGACCCTTTGTCGCCCGACGACCAGTACGACCTCACCCATGTCCGCCCGGAATTTAAAGTAGGCGGCCCCTGCGTGGGTGTGCGTGTGGGTGTCGGAGGGAGACGGCATGCCCACACATGCACACACCAGCTTCAGTGACGTGCAAGTGCATTGCCATTTAAGACCCCTATGACAAGCCGCTTCTGTCCACTACGATGAATCAAGCAAATGAAACCCCTCGATCCGATCTGAACTTCTTCACAGAATTGAGAACGAGTTGATGGCCGGATCGAAATGGCCCCATGCACCCACGAATCTGGACGGTGGGTGGATCGCTCTGCTGATGAGAATGAAAGGAATGAAAATCTGATAGGGGAAGGACGACAGACCGACGCAACTCTCTCCTCCCCCCTCCCTCCTTCAGGAACACAGCCGATCAGACAGACAGTCAGACCCACCTCCCAACCCACACACGGACCTGAGAGCTGGACCGCCACACACGTGTACAGGAGGAGAGTTGTGGGCGTCTCTAGAAAGAGGGACGTCACGATTGCTGCACAGGTCACGCAAAATTAGACGGCAGACAATTTTGGGTTCATTTTTGATCCCGCTTTAATGAAAGAAAAAAAGTTTTAAATACAGAAGATAGAGGAACGATGATGTATCGACAAAGTAAGTTGGTACGTACCGCTTGAACAAAACTTACATGCATGCAGGGAAGACCTCAGAAAGAAGAAAAACATTCTCAGGCATCAATTCTCGAAAATTAAAGAAAGAGCAAGGAAACGCTGTGAGTGAACGAAACCTCAGGGGCAATCTGCAGGAACGAACGGAGGGCCTCCAGAGAGGAAGCGAGAGGGTGCGTGCGTAAGAACAAAACAATGTTTATGCATACGAAGATCCAAGGTATCATGCAACAGACAACAGAGTACAGACACACCCCTCCTGAAAAGACCCATTTCAGAAATGAATGAACAGCTGACTGACATGCGATGCTGAAGACGTGATGAAGGAACACGTCGATTGTCTGCATGCATTTTCTTTCACATGGAGACGGAAGGGAAGCAACAAGAGAGAGAGGCGATTCCATTCCACGACTTGATACCTCAACAGCACATAAACAAAGTGCTGACGTCTGCATCAATGCATGCGCACAAAAGGGAAAGGGGCGTCTGTGCATACAGCACGAACGAGGTTCGGGCTTCGACCGTTTCGCCTTCACACATGCATGTTGGGAACCCGAACAGGGGCAGGAGGACATGAGAGGCAAAAGAACAGATGTGGGAACTATAAAAAAGAAGGAAGGAAGACCATCCACCCGTGAACGCAGCTCAGCAATTACTTTACTCACGATGCCTCTCAGAGGAGCCCTCACGAGATCGTCAACACAGAATCCAACCTGCAAGCAGATTGAATGCACACCTGTAACTCTAGCTGTCTGGTAGTGCAGGAACGTTGACGCGGCAGGTTACTCACACAACGACGCACAGACTCCAGCCCCCAAGTGAAGTCTGTATTTGCGTGTTATTCAATTTGCGTGCTTGAACAGGACAGGACAGAATAAAACAAGAGTGACAAGTACCACCGTCTCCTTCACGGAGCACAGGAAAGGGAGACGGCTCCGTTCAGGTACGCCATTCAATTCATGATGAAACGAGGGCACGACTCTGCATCCCCTGGGGAAAGCCTGTTTGTCCTTTTCGTCTGGAGATGCCATCCGAAGCAGCATGTAGACGGATCGACACGGAAATTCTTCACGCACCGAGGGGCTGGCAGAGCGACAAAATAAATTGTTCAGCACCCCAAGCTCTTCGTCTCCTCAAATTGTGCTTGTGCCCAATTGCCCCGACTACCGAAAGACAAGGCTGATACGGCCCTCACCACCTCAACTCTCAACAGAGCCCAGAACGTCCCACGTACCTCAAACATGAAAACCCCTAACGCGCACATCCTCCGAAACCTCGACGCTTTCAGCATGCTCACACACGCGGCACCCAAAGCACAAATGAAGTTGTGGATGCCAAAGTAGAAACGTAAACGAAAGAGTTCCAGACTTCGAGAAGTCCTCCTAGCGTCCTCCCCCCCCTTGCCTCTCCAGAGACTGTACAAACGAAAGTATCCCCGACTGAACAGAAGATCCAATAACAGTTCGCAACATTTCCAAGCCCCAAGCGCTCCCACAAAGGCCACACCCACAGAACTCAACTGAAAGGGCCCCAACTGATTGTCTCCGAACCCCCCGTTGCTGGCGAAGTGGGCGCAGGACGCCTCCGCCCAACTCATACTGACTGCTTTTTCTTGCCGTCTCCTTTGAATTCAAGCCGTCTCCTTGGCCGTCGACTGCAACGCTGCACAGAAGTAGATGCATGCCAGGCCTGACAGTGGACGCACTGTGAAACAGTGCGGAAGCCATGCACAGGTGCACGTAGAGAGCTAGCGTTGATTGCAGACAGCAGGCGACACAGCGGTCAGTCACTACAATGGGTGGATTGCTGGCCGGATATGGCTGGTAGATGGGGACTATTGGGGACTCAAACGGGGAGCCATCGGGGACCCATGCACAGAGGGCCGCGTGTGGTCCGACGCGGGGTACCCACGCGCCGCGCATCGCCGGCCGTGGCCGGGCCTCTAGCGCGGCATACTTCTTTGTTTTTCGCTTTCCTTTGGCATCTCTACTTTACTTCCTACCATTTGAAGTTCCATTTCTCGCATTAAAAAAAAAAAAAAACCCTTTTCCCATCTCACAATGGAACTTTACTGCATCTACACCGTCACGGCAGCTCCGTAGATACTTGAATGAGCATTTACTATCAAAAATTAGTCAAGCTTCAAAGAACCTTTAGAGTTATGCAATGATAAAAAAAATTATTATACTTACTTTCCACTACCACAGTGCCACCACGTACCCTACGGCCCCCTGCCAATAAATATCAACACGGTGTGACACCAAGAAAACCTGGAAGAAAACTATCGCCCTGCTAGCTCTGGCATCAGATTGACATAGCGGGAAGGCCTAGTGCGGAACCTATCAATCAATCAATATGCCAGAGTGGATGAGTTTTTGGGATGAGCGTCATTCAGACGGAGGGTGTTTGAGGAGTGTCTAGGATGGTACGGACACATAGAAGGAGACGCTCTGGCGGCCAAACATGCAGGAATCACCGGAACGCAGCGGGTGATTGAGAGACTAACAAAAGAATATGAGAAGACAATTGATAACTTAGAGACGACCGAAGGAGCGTTAGGGTAGGGAAGGAGGGAGCCACAGAATAATTAATCATGTTCAGTGGTTACGTCTTGAAGAAGACTGTTAATCCAAAGTCGCTATCTGGATAGAACAAAAAGTAATCTACAAGATTCAGAAAAGCAAATTGCATTCAATACGGAATTTAATCGACTCCGTGAGGCATGCGCACAGCGTAACACAATCGGTTTAACAAAATTCAGATTTCCGCGGTTCGCCTTGCGGCGGCGGTGCACACGGCGCACGCGGCGGCTCACGCAGCTCTTTCTGAATGACACACTGATACTTCTTAACTGCCGCAGAAGAAGATTGATAAAGTAAACAAGAAGAGCGAGGAAGCCCAAATCACATGCCGTTTCAGATCAATTTTCAGGCCGGAAAGCCAACGCGGATCCAGAGCCGTGGCTCAAACAACGAACAATCATGCAGCAGCGGCCAGGGCAACAGACTCTGGCGGGCCCCGAGGGCGGGGTCTGATACCTCAGCTTAGGCTGCGAAACGCCCCGCCCTGCTAGCTCTGGCGACAGATAGACATAGCGGGAAGGCCCTAGGGCGGAACATATCAATTAATCAATCAATCAATCAATCAATCTAACCACCTTAACATACAATTATATCTATTGTCGCGGGACAACCTACAACATTAAACTTATCGTAAGCCTACCCGTGGCAATGAACCGCAGGGAAAACCGGAACATAATTTCTAATCTCAATAATTATCTCAATCCTAATCATATCCTTTACTATGTAGTAATATATCGTTTGATTTACTGTTATATAATGCCCTAGAAAATGCAACCATTGCTAGAACCATTGGTGTTGCATTCCTCCACTTAACCCTAGTAGTAGACTCAAGCTTGCATTTGACTCAAAATTTGAAAGCACCTGCGACTTGCACCTTTCGGGAGAGTGACAGAACTGCCGCCCCCCGCTCCTTCGCATCTTCAGGGACTGCATCCCCTGCAGGTTTCAACAAGTCCACCGCGTCTGCACTCGTCAGCTGCTGAACAGGGAGGTGTGTCTCGGCGATCTTCTCGCTCTGCAAAACACTTTCTCCCACCTGGGCGACTGTCCGGTGAGCATCGGACACTGCGTCAGGAACCGTCGCAGCTGCTTTGCTGATCTCCTCAGCTTTCTCCTCAACGGTGCTTCCCAGCTTGGCTGCTGCTGCCACAGTTCCTTCGACCTCGGTGGTCAATTGTTGCACTTGCACGGGCACTGCTGGGGGGGTGAGGGAGGGGGGAACAACAGTGACTGTGGGGATGTTTTCCGGTACCTGGAGAGACCCGATAGAGGGCACCGAAATCTGATCAGCGGCAGCGACGGTCTGCTGCAGCTGATTTGTTGCAGTGTCTGCCGCTGCCTCTGCTGTTTCAACAAACTCCCCTGCCAAAGAGACGGCTTGTTCCCTTGACCGGGTGGCAGAGAGACTCAAGGAGCCCAACTGAGCACTTTCTGCTGCTGCATCGGCCACTGCTGACCGCCCCCTCTCAACAACATTCTCAGCCTGTCGCTCTACTGTGACAGCAGCAGCTTTCGTCTCCTTCAATACAGAGGATGCACTCGCTGAGGCTTCCTCTGCTACACTCTGTACATGCTCTGCAAACTTCTCACTCAAAGCGAGGGGGACCGCAGTGACAGAGGAAGTCACAGCGTCTAACCCTTTTTCCACCTTTCCCTTCTCCTTCAAACTCGACAGTCTAGACACCAACCCAAATCCCTCCCCTGAGGCGGAGGAGCCAACTTCAAGAGTTGCAGACCTCTGCATGCTCGCAGGAAGCATCGAGGATTTCACATGAGACTCCGAACCCCGTCTCTGTACCCCTCCCTCTGTCACTAAGGGGACAGCAGACAGAGAGAGGGGGACGCCCCCTATGTGCCCCCTCTGCTGTACAGGCACAGAACCCCCATTTGTTGCGCGGAACCCTCGCAGTGCGCCTTTATTCCCCTCGCCCTCTTCCTCTGGGAGGGGGAGGGAGTCGTCCTCGTTTTCCCCTTCCTCTTCTTCTTCTGCTTCTTCCTCTGTGAGGGATATGCTCTCTTCGCCTCCTTCCCCTACCCCCTTTATCTCCCCACCTCTAGCCTGTGAAAGCTGATCCGATTCTCCCTCTTTCTTTTCTTCATCCACTCCAATGGACTGGGAACGCACTTCTATTGGCTTGGCCGAGCCCTGAGAGGACAAACGGGGTTTTTCGGTCTCTTCCGGGGAAGAGGCGGAGGAAGACGCGACCCATTGCCGATATGCAGTTGTACTCTCGTCGTCTTCTTCGACCTCCCTCGAGTCTCCTCTTCCCCCACCCCCACCCGTGTTTGGCATCTCTACAGACTGAGAGGTTGCCGAGGCGTGCGGGTCGTCTGTGCGTGCTTTTGCAGATGTGGCACTTTGGAGAGATGACGAAGAACGGCGAGGGGCAGACTGACGCACGCTCGAGGACAGTGAAGAGGAAGAGCGGCGGCGGTCAGATCGCTGGGCCTCTTCCTTCTCTCCCCCGTCCCTGTCCTCGAGTGACCCCTGAGGACTTGCACCTTCTTCATGGGTCAGTCTGCTCTCTTTCCTTTCTACATCCGTTGCACTCTCTCTTCCTCTGGAGTCTCCTCTACTTTCTTCAGCTGGCTGGAGAGAAGACGAACTGGTGCCAGAACTGCGCCTCCGTTCCCCCTTCCTAGCGGTGTCCTTCTCTTTACCCCTCGACTGCTTCCAGTCCTTCACCAGATGAACCGCTTTCTCGTCTGCACCTCCCGAGGCCTCCCTCTTTTTCTCCCTACCCCCCCCCTCTGCTGTGCCGGTCTGGCGTCTCCTGTTGGACAGCACCAGGCCCCTCACACCGTTCTGCTCTCTCCTCTTCCAAGCAGACTGAGCAACGGACCCTAACAGCATTCCGTAACGCTCAATCAACTCGGGGTAGTACCCACAGGGACCACCTGCCTCTGCTTCGTCAGAGGTTAGAGGGACAGCGGGAGAGCGACTCAGAGCCCCGGGAGGAGGGGAGAGGACTACAGTATCTCTCTCCCTCTGCATCTGCGGCTGCGGTTTCGGCTGCGGAGGAACTGTCTGTTTTGCAGTATGGGAGGGAGAAAGCGGGGAGGTTGCCTGTACAAGACCAGCGGCAAATTTCTTCGGCTGGGGAGAGCGTGATTTTCTCGAGGCAGTGGGAGAGAGGGGGGAGACCATCGTGTGGGGCCTCTGTAACGGGGCGGGGCGGAGGACGTTGGAGAAGAGACGATACTCCCTCGCTTCCTCTTCGGAATCTCCCCCGTCTCCGCTTGCCCCCCCTGCTGGCTGAAGGAGGAGCGCACTGTCCTCATCGAGCCTCTCACCCGCCGCCCCCCCCTTTTCCCTCCTGAAAGCATCTAGACGCTCGAACGCCGCCACAATCTCATCCTGCACCTCGGGCCCTCCCCCCACATCTGGACCCTGCACTGCCCCCCTGAATGGATGCTTCCCCTTTGGGGGACTCAAAGTCGCCTGCCCTCTCATGGCCGCACCCGTCTCCACATACGTCTGCGGAGCGGCCCTCAAGGCAGCAGCAGCAGCTGCCGGGGGAACTTCCGATATCGTCGCGCTGTCTGCCCGTCGGCGCACGGCCCCGAAGGGCATGCTTCGGTTCTTTGAGGACAAATCCGTTCGGGGGGAGAATATGGACACGTACCGCTTTGCCTGTGCAGCCCTTCCAAACTGCCCCCTTTGCCTGCCAGTCGCAGGTTGGGGGGGATGTTCCCCGAAGAAACGGGCAGAGAGGGGTGCGGAGGCCACGACTTCTGAGAAAACGAGTTGAGGGTCCGGCTCCTTTAACCTTCTCGGAAGGCTCCCTGCAGATGATGCATGCATGATTGATTGAAGAAAAAAAAAAAAAACAATTAATTTTGGACCCCCATTCATCAAAAGGCCTCCCACTATCTTTTCTCAAGACCTCTTCCTGACCAGGAAGAGATACAGTACTTTATGGAGCTGTATGCAGGGACGTATGTCCTGATCCGACACAGACAGGAGAAGAGAAAGGAACCAAAGAAACGTGCGTGTACTGAATCAAGAGAACCCTACTGACCGATGAAGTGCTCTAGAGAGGAGATACTGGCCTGGAGATCCGAAAATTTCGGATCAAATGAGCCGTTGATTCCGTTTCTCCCATCTCCGTCTCCCTCTCTCTCCTCGCGTACGCTCACTGCCCTCGACACAGAGGGGGCTGCTGCTGCACCACTTCGGAGGGACTGAGGAGAGAACCCCCCAGCTCTCGAGGGACTCCTGAGGCCCTCTCTCCTCTCTCTGCGAAGAGACGACTCCCTGTGCCTCTGTACCGCCGCGCTTCGGGAAGAGGGCCCCGCACGGGTGAGAAGGGACAGAAGAGCAGATTCGGAAGACCCGAGGGGAGCAGCTGCGGAAATGTGAGTGCGTGCCTGTGATGGATCACGAGAGGCTGACAGGGGTCGTGGTGTGGTCATGCGCGGTGCCTCCAAGCTCGAGAGAGCAAGAGCGGGGTGCGCTCTTCCTCCAAGAGGCGGACGAAGGGAATGCTGGGAAGGGGGGAGCGTGAGCTTGAGGTCAGGTGGAGACGGCTTGTTTGAGGCTTCTCTGTTGTTCAATCTAGGAGGAGGGGAGAAGAGAGCAGGACTCGAACGGGAAGGGGGCGGTGATACGGGCTGCTGTTGCGGCCCTCTCTGTCGGGTGTGTCTTCCCCTCCCTCTACTGGGCGATATCTTTCTTCTTCTCTGCGGAGACGGATACCCGTCCTCGATGGGGACAGGAGACGGGAACCTGGCGAGAGAGGAAAAGGGGGGGGGCTCTTTGGCAGACATGGGCCTCGCACGTCTCCAGATGTCCTGCTTCTGCGGTGAGGGGTCTGCTGGGTGGGGGGAGAGGGGAGGGGGGTGGAGGGAGGCAACTGGGCTTGCGTTTCTCCCTCTGGCCGTCAGCACTGTCGGTGGGGACAGAGGAGTCACCTTTGAGAATGTCAAGACTGTGGAAGGATGGTCTTCTTCCTTGGGTATGTTGAGAGGTGTTTTTATGAGGTCTCTCTTTTCTGACTGTGCGGCTCTGCCTCCCTCGTGGGTTGGGATCCGAGAGGAAAGGGGAGCTCTGTAGGAAGGGAGCTGTAGTCGGATGGGGACAGAGGGATTGGGTCGGTTTGTCTCCTTCTTCCCGCCCTTGCGGTTGCTGAGAGCTGATGAGAGAGACCGAGGCTCTGTGTCTTTCTGCTTCGATTTCTTCTTCCGTTCTCCTTCTGTCGAGAGATCCCGACCCCTCATGCCTCTACGGGAACTCGGGCTGATTCGGCCCCCATCCGACTGCCCTTCGTTTTCAGCAGCAGCAGCAGAGGTGGAAGCTCTCTCTCTTGCCAGAGAGAACGGATCGAGATGTGAGACGGCTCTCTGATTCTGTCTCGATTGACGGAGAGAACCTAGGAAGGAAGAGACGACAGCATCTGGAGACCCATCCCCCCTCAGGTGTTGGAGAACGGATGCCTCCACTCTTCCCCCCAGTCCCTTCTGACGGGCAGCTCTCTCTGGGGAGACAGTGCCAGATGAGGGGGGGGGTGGTTGTCGGTCCTTTCTGTCTGCTGCAGACACAGCGCGCGCTCGCTCTGCTACCATACGCCAACGCCATGAGGGCTGTGTGGTCTGCAGGGGGAAGGAAGAGTTGACAGTTACCGACACCATCGGTCGAGAGGGGGTAATCTTCAACGGGCCCTTCTCTTTCCCTGCCCTCTTCGGACTTCCCGACTCAGACAGCAGAATTCTCTGCTCTAACGGTTTCCTTCGACCTGCAGCTTCCTGCAGTTCTGCTGCTGCCGCCCACTTCTCTTTTGACGTCTCACTGCAGAATTTGGTGATCTGACTCTCGAACTCCCTCTCGTCATGGGAGCTCCTCCTCTGCCTGGAGACCTGCAAGGATGCGTTCGGTGAATAGAGGGACAAACCGACAACAGACCCTCCAGCACACAGATTGTTCACACGCCTCCCTCTTGTCAACGAATCCAGAGGGAGTATACGGGGAACGTCCGAATCCTCCCCTGCGCTCTCCCCTCTCAACCCGCGCCCCCACCCCCACACTCGCCCTCGTGTGTCAAGAGCGCACACACACAGAGCCCCACACCCCACCGACTTCCACTGTACACCCGCATCGTCAGACCCCTTCCTGCTCCTCAACCGTACAGGTACGTGACGCTCCCGACGGTCCCCCAGCCCCAGCTGCCCGTGTGCATTGGCCCCGAAAACGAACAGCACAGATCTGTTTCTCCCTACGAGGACGGAGAAGTTAGACCCCAGATGCGCAGAGCTAACACCCCCCCCCGGCAGAACCAAGGGCCCCTCGGGCGCCCTCACGCACCCCGCCACCACCCCCTCCCCCAGGCCTAACCGCCCGTGCGCCCCCTCCCCCCAGAGATAAACAGACCCAGAAGCCATCACTGCAGCAGAGTGAAAAGCCCCACACGCTGCCGATTCCACCTCTTCATCCCCCGCCTCCCCTCTGTGCGAAGAGGACGAGGAGGCCAACAGACGAACGCGGGTCGGGGTCTCAACAAACGAACTCACAGAGTCCTCCCCCAGGCCGCACTGCCCGAAAGAATTGTCACCAAATGCGAACAGACACTTGCGCCCTCTCTCCTCGGCTCCACACACAAGGAGACAGTGGTGCCACCCGGCACTCACCTCCAACACCCGCTGTCTGCAGAAGGGAGAAAGAAGAGCATTCAAATTGAAAAACCAGGACACTCAAGGGAAAGAAGACAAGACCGGGGACATTGTGCAAGAACGACGACAGAATTCCGACTGAAACTCATGAAGCCACTCTCTTGATGGAGGAACCTCCCCTACACAACAAACTCACCGCAAGAAGACTTGCGAGATTTGTGGAGGAAAGCCGTTGCCATCGATGCCCGCCATCCCATGGCCAGAGAGAGAGACGCGCTTTGCGAAGAGTTTTCCGTCTCCTGTGCACCTGTGGGAAGAAGGACAAAAAACGTACAAGAAGGAGAAGCAGAACCAGGACAAGACGAATTAACAGGGTGCATGACAGGGGTTTGTGGACCACTCAGAAGAAGTAAATGGACATGCAGAAGTTCACTCAGATGCTGAGAGGCGGAATATTCAATCCATCGAACAAACAAACGAATGAACGAAGGAGAGTATAATATCAGATGCGGGTCTCTCCAGGAGATGACTCGTAAGAGGGGACAGGGGGAACCAGCAAACCTCGCGAAGGGGAATCCGGGGAATCAACGTGGAAAAAGGATACATATGTCAAGGGTCCCCATGGATGCGCACAGAATTCCACTCTCTCTTTCCTAGACCGCCAACTGTGTCTAAATAGAATGAGTCAGTGACTGACAGGGCAAGAAAATTGAAACCGCAGGCGCAGCCGAAGGGCCCCCTTTCTTCTACTCTTCCCCTCCTGCGTGCGTCATCTGCTCCCAGAAGCACCAGAGCCCCTCGCTCTTCTCCAGTCTTTTCTCTCTCTTCACTGCCAGCCGTATCTGTGGAGGGCAAAAAGAAGGTCTCGTTGGAAGGCCGAGGCCTCGCGCCGCTCTGACCTCCTCGTCGTGTTGGGTGCGCTGCACACACACATACACACACACACACACACACACACACACACACAGAGACAGACCATTTGTTTCTTCTTCTTCTCCAGACCGACAGACAGACAGAGACAGAGACAGAGGCACAGACAGAGACAGAGACAGAGACAGACAGAGAGAGGAGGGGGGGGTGAGGGAGGGAGCGAGACGCAGAAGATGAAATGGATGCTCAACATCCGCAAAAATGCGTCGCATGTTTGCGTTAAATCCGTAGACCTTTCATTTCGTTCTCTTTCAAGACCCCTGGGCACATGCGCGCGTGACTCTATGAACGCCAGCAAGGATGTATGAAACCATCCCTCGTACAAGAACACTTCCGTCCGTTCATTCGTGTCCCTATGAGAGAGTCACGAGAGCAAGAGAACAGACCACACGACAGGCGGTGCACAATTTTGTGGCAGTTAAAGTCGGGTCATCCGGCAGGACATTGAAAGCCCGTGGCAGGACATTTCGAGCAAGAAAGGGGTGGGCAAAGAGTGAGGAGAGACGGGCGCCGCTGCTGTTCAGAGAGGGAAAGCATCCGGTGGACGAGTCCATTGACTCCCCAGAAGATTTCTTGTGCATCTTTGAGTTCGCCAGAAGAGAAAAGAAGGGAGACGGACCTGAAAGAGTCACCTTCCCGTCCCTCTCTACCGAGGCAACAAAGCACGGCCTGCATCCATTTGCCCACATGTTCATCCAGGTGTTTACTTCACCGTCCCGACACTGCACTTTTTGCATTCACTCACGCATTTTCGCAGACCCCCAGACCCCCCACTCACGCACACACACACACACACACACACACGCACGCACGCACGCCCGCGCACACACATTCACACTCACACTCACTCTCTCTCTCTCTCTCTCACACACACACACACACACAGAGGCGCGAGAAAGAATCGGCTGCTCACCCCGAAGTAATGTGAGAGGAAGAGAAAGGGTCCGCGTCCCCCCCGACCGGGAAGCACGCCTCCTGAAGCGACAACGCTTTTCCTGGTGACGCCACCTGCATCAGAAAAAGAGGAAGAACGAGTACAGAGTCTCCTCTCACAGAAAGAAAACAATCAAGATACACAGCTTCATTTCCTCGGGAAGAGAGAACAAATTCATGCCAAACCAAATTGATAGCTCTGACTTACAGAATGGAGAAATGCTGGACGGACCTCGGAGACATCAAGGAAGAGTATCTGCGCGCCTTCACTTTCCATACTGAATATTTGCTGTTGCCTTGTCTGTGCGGAACTGTGCAGCTCAGACAAACAACACCCCGAAATGAAGCGACTGCGTCGGAGTATCACACCATAAAAAAGCGCTGTGGAGTTCTTCAATTCTTCTTTGTCATCCTTGGAGACATTTGAGCCACTGTAGACGGCTGGAGAAATGCTCTGCAGAGTCGCGGGTGGGAGATCGAACCACTGTACGTTCAACGAAAGCTGTGAAAATGTCTGGTGATGTGATGTGATGTGTGATGGGCTTGTCATGCTCATGAAGTCATTGCTCAGTCTGCATGGCTCGCAAAAAGTGTTGTCGGTCCCGGAAAGATAAAAAAGGAAGCCCTTCGAACGGCCCCGCAAAGATTCAATCGCATGCATGGGTACGTGACACGCAGCTAGGTTTTTGAAGCTCAGTCTGCATGCATGCAACGGGCTTGAGCAACAACAGCGTGTGTCAGACAAAAATTCTTTCTTGAGGGTCGATCTGTTAATTGAATTTTGTCGCCATTCCGAGCACTGTGGCTTTCCCCCCCTTCATGACAGAGCTTCTGCTGTGCCCACTTCACCCTGCTCTGACAATGCCAGGTAGGGGCCAGGTTGGGTTCGTGTACATAAGTGAACTGGGTGCGACTTGAAGCGGCATGAACTGTCTCTCAATGCTGGCCGTGATTGAGTCTTTCAAAGACTGAAAAGCATCGCACTTGCTCAGACAGACTCAAAAAAATGAGTCTGCCGAGCCATACGGGAGATGGAGATCATCGGCGGCTAAGAACGGTGCTTGAGGCCGTGCCAAGGCCGCCAGAAGTAGATGAAACATCCGAAGGCAACACTCCCAGGGATGAAGCGCAATCGCCTTACACAAGACCAGAAGCACCGCCTTCCCCCGGACCTCACATCACCTCTTTGGCCAGGGGCACACCGAGCACTGCACGGAGGCAGGTCACTTTTCATGAGCCTGAGGGGTCACGGGAACGGCCCGAGGGGGGCGGTCGTTATGCTCACTGGCGTCACGACAGCGGCCTCAGAAGTTCCATGTTTTCCGAGAGAACCTCGGAGCGCAGCCATTGCATGTCAGCAGAATGGGTTGCTGTCGTGGATGGGGGTGCGGACGTGTCCCTTGGGGCCTCGAGTATGTACTCGAAATTCGGCACCATGCGTTCTGGTGCCGCCAGCCGAGAGTGGCTCACCGAGAGAGAACGGCTGGAGGACGAGGGCGTCTTGGAAGCCCCAGTCAGACAGGGGGGCGGGGGACCGATCGCGTTGTCTCCCGTAGACGAAATCGCGCGCCTGCGATCCGAACTCTCACAGATGAAGGCTTCACTTGAGAGCGCACAGGCAGCTGCCAGAAGTGTCAGCCATGCAGTGAACGACAGAGCCCTCCCTCTTCATTCCCCTACATGGCGTCTCTTTCTCGCCCCCTCTACTCGCGTGTGTGCCATCTGTTCTCTTGCCTGCCTGCCTGCCTGCCCATCTGCTCGCATCCCTACCTGACTCCCTCACACAGTGCGACTCTGCCCTTTCCTTGAATGCTGCTGCTCTATCTGCCGTCCCGTGCTTCAGTCCCGCCCCTGCCCATCAGTCCGGCTGTCTGCTCTCTGTGTCTTCCGTCTTGCCCTTCCCTGCATGCCTGCCGATCTGTCTTTCTTTCTCTCATTTTCACGATCTGCCACTCTTGGATTTTTGATTGTCGCAGGTGTGTGACTGGGATTGTGTGTGTACGGCCTGTGTCAATGAAATGCAACTTTCGATGTCTTCTTTTCTGTTCTCCCTCCCGGGTTCGATCTCCTTCTCTTTCACTTTCCGCCATCATTCCTTCTTCAAGGCACACCGTCTGTCTTTTCCTCGACTACAGTCCATTGTTTCTGCTTCTTCCCTTTCGGCCCCCCCCTGTCTTCTTTTTCTTCCAGGGGCTATCTCGATCCGCCGACCTCCGAGAGCAACTGGCAGAGAGGGAGGCGCAGCTCGCACAACTGAGGGGATCCATGAAGAGCAGCGGAGCAGTGCCAAGGGACGAAGAGGAAGAGGAGGGAAGCAGCGCTCTGCCCTCCGGTCAGCTTGTCTGTGGTAAGAGTCTTTCGATCACTGTGTCTTCCTCCCACCCCCCCTCCCTTTGCTCTCTTTGACTGCTTGGAAGAGATTTTGTCCGTCGGTTCACGGGAGCCCCACTTCTCATCTTTGCATGCGCACGAGCATCAATGGAAAGGTCTTTTGCGAAAGGCGACAGGCCTGTCTGCTTCTCTGTGTCACTCACTCTCTCCGATGGCTTCTCGACAGTTCTCATCAGTGTTCGACTTTGCGTTCGCATCCCGCCTCGCTCATTGGTCTGTCCCTGCACGTTTTGTGCATCTTTCTTCCTGATTTGGAAGCCGCTTGGTCTGAGGCCTGTGCCGCCCTCCGCTGGCTTCTTTTATCATGATTTTTGTGAGAGCAGACGTTGCCCAGCTTCGACGAGAGATCGCCGAAAGAGACGTGACGATAGCGGAGTTGCGGGAAGTGATCGACTTGGTGGTCGGTTTACATTTTTTTTCCTTCCCACCTGTCCTTCCCCCTGTCCTTTTGTCTGTCTCTCTTCCTAGATTTTGCTCTGCTCGTGCGTATGCTTCTTTCTTTCCTTTCTTCCTTGCTTGTTTTCGTTCCTTTCCTTTTTGTTTTACTTCCTTCCTTTCTTCCTTTCCTTCCTCTCTCTCTCTCTCTCTCTCTCTCTCTGTGTGTGTGTGTGTGTGGGTGGGTGGGTGGGTGGCTTTCCGTCAGACGAGGAAGATTCTCTGTCGCCTTCTTCGTTTGCATGTCGTTAACGTATCTCCACCCCGTTGTTGCATGCAGAGGCTTCAAGCGAAGGAGCAACAACGAAAGAGTGAAGGGGAGCTCACGGTAGCACACAAGCAAGCAGCCCAGGTCAGTTTGTTGGGTTAGGGAATTCCTCACACACAAGCGCGCGCATCGGTCGGTCCTCGGAACCATTCGGGTCCGGGGGCATTCATGTCTTCCTTGGCGGTGGTTCTCACTCACTCTCTCACTCATCGACTCTCGATAATGTCCCCCCCACCCACCCCCCCGGCTTGCAGCTCCAAGGTCTTCTCCACGGGAGAGGAGAGGTCGTGAAGGACCTCGAGAGGCAGGTGGACGAGCTGCACAGTGCAGCTGCGGAGGTAGAGAAGGAGGTCGGTGTTTTCAGTTGGTACTTCAGCCGTCTCCAGGCTCAGTCCCTCCACAGATCCACCCAGAGACGCTGAACTTTTTTGTTCAGTCCATTTCTATAGCAGCCAGAATAGATTTGCCCCCCCGCTCTCCGATAAAATTCAGTCTTTGTGCTTTGGACGCCGAACTTCAATTTCTCTGGTTTCGAGGGTTCACGTGAATGCAGAATCACACACAGACATGCTCACAGACACATTCGAGTGCAGGCACGCTGTGTGTATGTGAGAGAGGGGGAGAGAGGGGGAGCAAGATGTCCTCACACTTTCTCGGGTTTGTTCCCTCACGCCTCTCTCTGTTTTTTTCTTCGTCCATCCATCTGCCTGTCTCTTTGTTTGTGCAGAACTCCCGATTGGTTGTTGAGCTGAACGGGAAGTGGGAGGTTGCGAAGGTCAGCAGCCAGGCCCTTGTTTCCTTTCTGAACTGAACAGGTTGACTTCGTGTGCCTGAGTGCATATTTGCTCCTTTCCCGGGAAGTGATGAAAGAAGGAAAGCTTTTGTTTGTATCCTGCGATTACCCTCCTTCTTTTTTTTGTTATTTTTCGGATGTCAAAAGGAAATGGAAGCGTGCTTCGACGTCAGCAGACCAGTACCGTGGTATGCCACTTCCCTCTCGTCCTACCGATCCATTTTTTTTTCTCACGCACTCTGTGCTTCTGCGTCTGTGCAATGAATGTTGAGTGCAGGCGGAGGCGCAACGTGAGAAGCAGAAGGGAGAGGACCTGAAAGCCCGTCTGTCTGAGGAGGAGGAGAGGGTCAGGGGTCTGGAGGCAAATGGGGAAGAAGTGAGGATCCTCCGAGACGCCAACAAGGTCAGTCAGTCGGTTGGTCAGCTGTGCAGGCAGGCGACTTGATGATTTGTACGCCTAGAAGGAATGGAGGGAAAGGACGAATCGATGAGAAAGGACGGTTTAAATCTAATGCTTTTCTTCCTTGAAGGTAAGTCGTCGATTTTGGAGGCAGACTTCACCTGGTTAAACAATTCGAAGCAATGAGGATGTGGAGGCTCACTCTTTTCATCTGCACATTTTGTGATCATTTGTATCATTTTTTTGATGCGATGTACGAAAGAAAGATGTCCCCTGTTGTGTTTATCCATTGGGATGGAAGCTCTTCTTCTGTCTATGTGGCTGAATTCGCTTCTTTGTCTCATGAGATGGCTGCAGGAGCTCCAATCTGAGCTTTTTGCCTTGAGGAAGGCGACAGACAAGGGCGCCTCAGGGTCCTCTGGATCCTTTGGGGGGGGGGCAGGGGGGAGCGTGAGTGCAGCTGGAATAGAAGCCCTGGTGGCCTCCAGAGTTGTGGAAGAAAAGAGAAAGTGGAAGACCGAAATGGAGGTCCGTGGGAAGGATTTTTGGGTGGGTGGAGTGAAAGGAAAACGGAATATTGCAGGGGAGGGGCCCTTGATTGATTCTTTTCTCAGAGGGACAACCACATGTTTCTCCTTCTTTTGGCTACATTTTTCCCGACGTCTTTGCAGTACGCGTATGATTTTGTGAGCTTGCAGGTTTTCTTGCTGACGTTGTTGCAACGGCCGTGAAGAAGTTACCGATTTTCCCGAGTTTTAGTCAATTTGCTTTCTGTTTTTCTCTCTCCCGCCCGCCACCTCTCTCTCTCTGTGTGTATGCGCGTGCTGTCTGCAGGATGAAATTGAGAATCGGGCACAGGAAGTTGCACGGGATCGGGAGAGGGCGGCTTTGAGCTTGTCGAAGAAGGATGCCTGGAGTCACGCAGTCGACAAGGAAAAGATCGAACTGCAAGAGAGGTGCGAGGCAGCTGAGAGGCAGGTGCTGGACCTTCAAGAATCCCTCCAGAGTGTGGAACAACTGAACGGAGAATTGAAGTCAGTTGGCCAGACAGACAGACAGACAGACAGACAGGCAGGCAGGCAACGTCGAGGGTCTTGAGGTTAGAGAGAATCGAGTATGTAAGTAAGGAAGTGAGTTCTTCCCCCCTTTGTTTTACAGCACCGACATTGACTTCTTTTCTTGTCCTTCCTTGGTCTGGATTTTGGGACGGACTCATGAGGTTTTGACCGCTTTCGGACAGCCAGAAGTGCACCTGCTGGTCGATTCTATGTGCACTCTTTCCCCTGTTACTTCCTCTTCTTCTCTCCTCAGTAAAAGGTCTCTATGCAAGTATTTGCCCGTCTTTTTGTCTTCATCGCAGCAACCGTCTGTTGGTGCTCCTCCAAGAGTGTGAGGGTCTACAGAAGAAGCAGATAGAAGGCCTCTCTCTCTCCAGGCAACAAAGCCGATCCCCCCCACCCCCCCAGGCATCCCCGCTCCAAGAGCACCCCGTCCTTCCCCAGTCCCCCCCCATGATCGAACCGCCCACACGCCCCCCTGGAGGGGGAGGGGCGCTCTTTCAGTCTCTCGCCTTCGAGTCTCCTGGGGCCCTTCGTGCGACCTTCCCAGGCGCAGGCTTGGGTTTCAAAGAGTCGAGCGCGCCTAGTTCGCCTTCACCCCCTAATCGGTCTGGCATTTCAGGTCGTTCTGCTGGTCTGTATGCCTCCAGCTCTCCCTACCGATCTCCCGGTAGCCCAGCTCGGCCTCTGAGTCCATCCCACAAGGAGGATTTGAGACGGAAGATCAACGGGCTGCAGAAGAGACTCGCGTGGCAGAGCGCAGCACACGAAGAGGACATCTTCACTCTCGAGTCTGCGTTGTCTGAAGAGAGGGGGAGACGGACAGACTTAGAGAGACAGGTGCAAGATCTGAGGGGAAAATTGAAGGCGCGTGATTTGAGCAGAAGAACGAGTCGCGCATCCTTCTCCTCTCGGTCGCGTTTCTTTTCTTCGGAGGCCGCTGCAGCTGCAGCAAAATTGGCTGCAAAGGCCGCTCAAGGGACGACCAGTAACCCTGAAGAGTTGATTGAAACTTTGCGAGCCTCGGAGGAGTCTCTCCAAGAAGAGCTGGAGATGGTGCAGAAAGAGTTGGAAGAGAAGGATTCCGAGCTAACAACACTGCAGGGAGAAGCAAAAGAGAAGGACAAACTGTTAGAATCCCTCAAGAGAGGGAGAGACGAGAGAGTGCGGACTTTAGAGTCTGAGGCTTTACAGCTCCGTGCCCGGATGGGAGCGATGGAGAGTGAGAAGGAGGGATTAGAGAGGGAGATCAATGAGTTGAGACTCCTGTTGATGGACCTCAACGCCAAACCTTCCGCTGGATTGACTCGAAATCCGCTTTCCGTCTCGATGGCGCAACGAGGGTTATCAGGGGGGGATGAGCAGACAGACTCAGCAGGAGCAGGAGGAGCCGAGGGACCCTCAGCTTCCGCCTCCCCCTATCTCCCAGGGAGTCCGACGGCAGGCCTCCCCCACGGGATGCCCCCAGTGTCCCGCGGTGCCCCCGCCACAAGGGGAAAGCTTCGAAGCTCAGGGACAAAAAGTCCTGAGAGATGGCCCTCAGGTGGTCTGGCGAAGTCTGCGGGTTCGCCCTCCCCTCGACGCAGACTCTCAGCCAGTTCGGGGAGAGGGGGGTCGCAACAACCGTTTTCGGGTACTTCTGTTCTTGCCGCAATGGGAATGTCGGGGGTTTCCCCTTTGAACATGTCGGGTGGCTCTGCCAACATGGGTATGTCTGCGACTAACGCGTCGCTTGGTAGCCAGATCAGGGCAGCCCTAGGACCCCAAGAGACGTTGCAAGGGGGGGCTTTGGCCTCTTCAAGCGAGGCAGGAGGGGAGGCGGAAACTCCCCCGCCCCCCCCTATGCCGATGCCCTTCACCCTCCCAGGTCCCGGAGCCTCCCCGCCGCCTCCTACTCGTCTCTCCGTCTCCACGGTCCATGTACAAACGGAAACCTCCTCCCTCCCCCCGACCGTATCGTCCCGTGCTGTGAATACGAGAGTGCCGATGGAGGACGCGCACACCCAAAGCGAGGACAAGGAGGAAGAGCAGGAGAGAGACGAAAAGAGGAGAGCGTTGGAGGAGTTGGCAGCGTCTCTGGACGAACTCAGAGGGGCAGCGCTGCAGCTAGAGGCAGAAAAGGGGGAGCTTCTAGAACGCTTGGAGGTGTTAGACGGTGCAGAGGAGAAGCGTTCAGCCTTGGAGACTGAGGCTGAGCGTCTTCGTGGGAGGGTGGCTGTATTGGAAATGGAATTGTCAGAAACAAAGAAGACAGACAGGGTGGAATTGCAGAGGAAGGGGGAGGAGGTGAAGAAATTGGAGGATCAGGTCAAAACGTTGGAAGAAGTCAAAGGGAGATTTGAGGAGAAGGAGAGAATCCTGGCACAGAAAGAGAGAGACAGCGTTTCCACAAGTGCACAGACCGACGGACCATCATCGGCTTCTTCTTCGTCTGCGCTTGCAGTCAGAAGAGAGTCTGGCTCCTGCGTCCATCTGTTTCCAACTCAGGCACCGAAGGTGGACGCGGCCTCGCAGGTCTGTCTGTCTGTCTGTCACTATTAGATCTATAGTTTTGTCTGTTTGTTTGCGCCTGCTTCTGGCTCTATCCTTGACCCTTCTACTTCACCCACGCCTCACTTTGTCACATGCAGTCATCATTTTGAATGGCTCCTTGACCCATCTCGCTCGCTCGCATTGTTCTCTCTCTCTCTCTCTCTCTCTCTCTCTCTGCATGTGCAGGCTGGGGCCTATGGCCGGCAGGAGAGCGGGGCAGGGTCCAGCTCTTCTGCTTCCGGGCGGACCCCTCCCCCTCCCTCGATCATCTCGTGTCCCCTCTGTGGCTTCAAGAGCGACGGGGGTGGAGGGGGATTGGGCGAGGACGACGGTCTCGTGGGGTCACAGAGGGGGGGTGATGTTTCGGGTACCCCCCCTGACTCGGGGTCTTCTCGGTCTGTCCACCCTGTCTGGGCGGGGAGGAAGTCGGAGGAGGACATGGTGGAGTACTTCACTGACCTTTTGAAGGAGGGGGGAGAGGGAGGAAGGGAAGGAGGAGATTTTCGGAGGTCGAAGACTTCCGGCAGTGGGCGGAGGACTAGCGGAAGTGCGGCCAGCGTTGTCGGTCCCACATCCCTAGCAGACCGACGGCGTGAGCGCCAAGAGCAGAAAGCGCTCGGACGGTCTCGGGGAGACGGATCTCCGTCTCTGTCTCCGGCCGTCTCAGGTTCCTTGTCAATTGGAGGTGGAAGAGAGGAGGGTGTCGGAGGTGGAGGCGGGCCTGGAAGGGCTCCAGGGTCGGGTGCGTTCTTGAGTCTTCATGAGAGCGCCGCAG
This sequence comes from Chromera velia, assembly GCA_018398765.1. Taxonomy (NCBI): domain Eukaryota; family Chromeraceae; genus Chromera; species Chromera velia. The sequence continues at coordinate 34,913 of JAHBMJ010005904.1, read as the reverse complement.
CCGCTTCCGTGCAGGCCGAGTTAACGGAAGAGAGGAGGCGAAGCGCGGAAGAGCGTGCTCGTTCGGACTCGCTCGTCCAGGCTTCTCTGAAGTCTTTGGAAGACGAGAAGAATGAGAGAGCAGAGGAAAAGAGGTTGAGGGAAAAGGCAGAAACAGAGCTAGCTGAATTGAAAGAGCAGACCATGCAATTAGAAGCTGAGTTGCACGCGGTGCGTCTCGAAGCTGCTTCTGCTGTTGAAAGTCTCGCAGCAAGCACAGCGAAGAAGAGGGAGGCAGAGACCGCTCTTGCTGAGACGCAACGAGAGATGGCCGCCCTCCACCAGGAGACCATTGCTCTACGGGAGGAAAGGGACCGTTCGGCAGAGGCATTTGCCACAGGGTCTGCTGCCCTGTCTACAGAGGCTGAATCGAGGAGGCTTGAGGCTGAGCGTTTGAGGGGATCTCTTGAGAAGGAGAAACGAGAGAATGAAGATCGAGCGGAAGAGATCAGGAGAAGTGAGGAGGCACTGGCAGCGTCTGAGTCGCGTGTGGCAGTCCTTGAGGCCGAGATTGTCTCGATGATGCACAAGTGCGAGAATTTGGAAGAGAGCTTGAAGAAGGAGCAAGCGAAGGCCACCGAGATGGCCGCAAAGGACAGTGAGAAGGAGGAGATCTCGCAGTCTCTGGCAACCAGTCGGAGGCACCTCGCTGTTTCTGCCGACAAACTTGAGAAGGAGGAGGAGCGTGCCCGTCTGTTGGAGGACAAAGCAGACCAGCTAGAGGAACTTTGTGCAGAGTTGAGAGGAGAGCTTGAGAAGGAAAGAGAGTCCGCAAAACAGGACGCACAAGCACTCGCAGCTCAGACCGCAGCAGCCCGTGAGGAGACAGAGAAGATGAGAGTACAGCTCATCGACGCACGACACCAGCTTGGAGAGGTGGAGACACAGAGGGAAAAAGAAAAAGAGGAGACGGCAAAGCAAATTCAAGTACGCCCAAAGCCCCTTCTCTCCTCTCCTCTCCGCTCCTCTCGAAATGACTTGAAAGGGCTCACTTACCCAGTCCAACGGGGCACTCACAAATCGACCCGGTGCCTCCCACACATAGACAGAGAGAAACCAATCTGACATTTCCTCATGAATCTGGACCTTGTTTTTTCCCTTTTCTTTTTTGACAGTGGACCCTTCTTGCCTTCTTCCACGATCACTTCAGCGCTTTTCAGAAACCCGCCACTTCCCTTCTCCCTTGCGCTTCGGTTTATTCTGCAGGCCCTAGAGCAAACTATTGAGGCTGCACACAAGGAACAGATGGCTGTCGCAGAAGAACTGAAGGTATGCTTATCTCTGTTTTTCCATGTATGTCTCCCCGACTGTCCGCCTGCCCCCGTGCTTTTGTCTTCTTTCTGTCACTGCTCCCCACCCACTCTTGACGCAATTTCTCCCGGAAGAAAGTCTCTTCCTTCCATTTTGGACAGACAGACTGACCCCTCGGTGTTGCTCTCTTCTTTGGTCCGTCTTCTTTGTTCTGGAAGCATGGGCCTTTTTGTATTTGCGTGCAGGTGGCTCGGGTGAAGGCTGAGGCACAAGAGGGTTTGCAGAGGGAGGTGGTGCGACTGGCAGGTGTAATGGAAAGCCTCAAGTGAGTAGCGACTGAACGAACGAGCGTTTGGCGTCTCATCACATGCGTGCAAGAAGCGAAGTGTGTTCCCCACTTTTCCTCCCAGGTGCAAACCTTTAATTGCTTTCCATTCTGACTGCATGATGGGTCTTGGGTATCACAGATCTTCCCTTCCATCCTGTGTAGACCGAGCGAGGGTCTCTGCTTTGTGTGCTCCTCGAATTCCCTTCTGTTGCATGTGTGTGCAGACAAGAGGCCGCCAGAAAGCAGCAGTTCATCAGAGAACGGACGAGGGATCTGGACACAGTCAGGGCGGCAGTCCAAGAGAGATCCGAGTCCGCAGAGGAGGCCATGGAGGCGCTGCAAAAGGCCAAACAGGACCAGGAAGAAATGGGAGAGAAGCTCGAGAAGGCAATCAAGGTCGGTATGCGTCGCGGTTTCTGCACTAGCTCTGTGCTCCGTGAGCCCTGTCAAGTATTTTGGAGAGATGGTTGGTTTATCTTGCTGATTCTTCTTTCTCATTCCTAGTTCTGTTTCCTCTCTGTCTGTGCATGGCTGCAGCGCGAAACGGAACTCGCGTCCCGTGTTGCCGAGCTTGAGAAACGTCAAGAGAAGCTTAGCGGAGAAACCGATGCACTTGTCAAGAGCGTCCGCGAAAGGGCGGAGTCAACTCTCTCACAGGTCTGTGCGGCTCTCTGCGGTTCTCTATTCTTGTCTCCAGTTGCGCGCACGTGTGCGCACGTGTGTGTGTGCGTGTCTGTGTATGTGTGTGCGAGCTGTTTGATGATTCTCTCCACTTGTGCTTTCCTGTCAGACCGCCTATGCGCCTTATTGCATGTCTCGCTCTATGACGTTGTTTGTGCTTGCCCTGCTGTCCTAGTCTATTTTGGAAGGGATCTCGTTCTGTCTCTGTCATTCGATTGTGCCGCATGCAGAAAGAGGCACAACTGGCGAGTGCTCTCCAGGCAGAGGCAGAGGCCCGAGAGGCGCTCCGCAAATCGGAATCCCTGCTGGAATCGGTGGTCAGTCTTTCACTCAATCAATCAGTCAGATGCATACACATTGACTAGTTCTGCAAGGTCCTTTTCTTTTCTGTCCAATCTTTCGAAGCACGCGTGCTCTGTATGTCTCTGTGACCCTTTGGGGCCTCTCGCGTCTCGTTTCTTCCCTGCGAGGGTGGCTTTCAGGAGCGTTGAGGTGTCCATCCAGCTCCATAATTGTGTGTTGGGTAGCCGCCTCCCTTTCTGACTTGATTTTGCCTCTTTTGCCCTTGTTCGGTGCAGCGACAGGAAGGGGCGGCCGCAGTCCTCCGAGCAAGGAGAGAGTCAGAAGATCTCCTGGAACAACAACTCGAGGACACAAAGTCAGCAGAAAACATTCAAAGCACTCGGTCTGCCGGTCTGCCTGCCTGCTTGCTTGCTTGGCTCTCTGGCTCCGTTTTGCCTTACCATCTGTGGGTCGAGGGATGCATCCACATTGCGCGCACAAATTAATAGCATTCGCTCCAGAAAGAACGACAACTTCTGCGAAAGTATCAACGAAACAAATTGCTTGTGTTCACACGCTGCGTCCCAGTTGAAGCGTGGCGTAGGTTTGGGGCGATTCTCTGGTAAAGCGGCCCTTTTGGCTGCTCTTCCTTTCCCCACTGTTGGTTAAAGCCGTCAGGCTTCTTTCCTCTGGGGGGGAGAGCACGCAAGTTGATTCATCCCTCTTACTCTCTGTTTCCACCCGTTGCGCCCCGACTGCCTGCAGAGAACTGTTCGAACGCCGTCTGGAGTCAGAGCGTTCGTCTTTGAGGAGAGACTCCGAGAAGGTCCAGAAGAGGGAACAGGACCTCAAGTGAGTCAGTGAGTGAGGGTGTGGGGGGGGCGTTGAGGGAGAGAAGAGAGAGAAGAGGGCAGCTTGATGGAATTCCCTTCTCCTCACTCTTTGCATCTTCTTGGAGTCTCTTACTTTTCCTTTCCTGTGTTTCCCCCCCCCATTTTTCAGCCTCAAGTACGGGTACCTCATCCAATCTGTTGACGTTTTGTGTCTCCCTGCCTGTTTTGTTGCATCAGGGACCGGGTTGCGATTTTGGAAGCGGAGCTTCAGGGGGAGCGTGGGGAGGTTGCGCGTCTGCGTGCCGAAGTGGAAGGATATGAGGCGACCGACGGCCCCCTGGCAGAAGAAATCCACCAGGAGGTTTCGTCCCGGTACGAGCCTCTGATTCGAGACGCGAGGGAGGAGAGAGACCGCGCTCTTGCGGCCTTGTCAGAGAAGGAGGAAGCCCGCTTGGCCGCAGAGGAACAGGTCGATCGTTTGAGGAACGAAGTAGCGGCAAGAGCGGAAGAGAGGAGGAGAGTGGGGGAAGAGAAAGAGTCTGGGCAAGGGAAGGAAAAAGAGAGCGAGGCGCCCGTCCCATCTCGTCTTACCCGAAACAACACGGGAGATTCACTTGAGGCCACACCCGAAGAAAAAGTCAGAGAGAGGGAGGCCAAGAGAGCCGCACTCAACTTCTCCCCCCCCCGACGATCGAGTCAGGGAGGTCCTGAGTCCCAAGAAGAGGGCAAAGCCGCAGCAGAGGGAGGGAAGACGGGAGAGGGAGAGGACGTGGGAGTGGACAGCACGGACAAGGGTGCTCTAGCCGCAACCGTTGCAGTTGCTGCAGCAGCGGAGAACCAGGTCCTTTCCCTTTCCCGCCAACTTCAGCGTCAAGCTTCTCGTCTTCAGTCCTCTCTCAACGAGACAGCGACTTTGAAGTCTCAACTTGCAGAAGCGAAGCTAGCAGCAACGGAGTTGTCAGCAGTGAGGGAAGAATTGGAAACTTCGGAAAAACAGCGAAAAGCCCTAGTGCAACAGCTGCAGAAAGCAGTGAGGAAAGCGGCGGAGGACGCAGAGAGACAGTCCCAGGAGAGGGCAGATGAGGAGACGGCAAGGCTGCGAAAGGAGACCAGTGAGGCAGCCAGAGAGGCCTCTGCCGACTGTGTGTGCGCACTTCTGGATGCCTTTGCGGACGCCGCACGCAGAGCCTCAGGGCTTGCCTTCAAGGTGCGTGCGTCAGGCATTCTTCTTCTGCTCTCCTCTTATTTAATGCTAGTTGCTCTTCTCTCCTTCTCGCGTCTCTGGAAATCCCGACTGCTCTTTCACCCACCCCTTTTCATTCTCTGTTTCCCTTTTTTTTTCTTCCTTTTGCGTGCAGGAGGGCAGCTCAGAAGGCCGAAGATCCTCAAGAGACGGGGGGAAGGTCAATGGGTGGGTGGGAAAGAATGTAAATCGTCCCTCCTCAGCAGGCAGTCTGAGAAGCTCTCGGGCTGCATCGCTGACGGGAGAGGAGACGGGCGGGGGAGAGACCCCAGCCGAAATCCTCGCCTCCCAGCTGAAACCGATCTTCGGCGTCTCTCCCATTGTCGCCGCAATTGTTTCTCCGGGGTCGAGGCAGTCGGGGGGGAAGACGGAGAGTGAAGAGTTGCTGCAACAGCTTTTCGGGGCGTCTTCTGCCAACCTGGGCGTGAGTGGGATGCAGCAGCAGAAAGAACGGCCTCCGCTTCTGTCTGCCTCCTCCTGGCTGTGGGGACCCCCGGGTGGGGGTTCCTTTCGTCCCCGTTCCTCCTCTTCCCTTGGAGGGAGGGACGGCGAGGCATCGAGGACTTATGCCAAAGCGGCAGCCTCGCCGTCTCAACAGCAGCAGCAGATCGTGCCGGCGAGCGTGTACCGTCGTGCTTCTTTGTTCAGAGGGCACTCAGAAGTGAAGCGGCATCTCGAGGGTGCTCTGGTTGCTCTTCGTCGAGCATTTGCCTCTGCCGTTGCGAAGACGAGGGAGGAAGCCAAGGCCTCGAAGAAAGAGAGTGCGGCCGCCTGCCTTGCACTGGGATTAGCTGATGCTTTCAGGTCAAGGCTGCAGCTCCGAGCTGCATTTGCGCTTCTCCAGCATCAGGGAAGACGTGGGAGGGAGGCTTTAGCAGGAGACGGCAGACGGAGAGGCAGCAGGAGTCCGGGCGGCCCTGCCGTCTCCAGTCATAGCCACAAGAAGGGCACTAGCTCCTCGGGCAGGAGAGGAGAGGAGATGCACGAAAAAAGCCGATCAACCCAGCAGCAGCAGCACAGCAAGGGAGCAAGGAGGCATTCTCAGTCTCTGTCTGGATCCCAAACAGACTCCGATATGCCTCCTCCTCCTCCTCATGTGATTGAGAGCGGCACAGAGGGTGTCGATCCTCGTGACGTCTCTGCATCTCTGCGTGGGTCCAGAAAGAACTTCTCCTCCCACCCCCTACCTCCTGACCCGAACCCCCAACCCCTCCCGTCCCGATCTCTCAGATCGACCCCCCCCGAGTCCCTCTCCCCCCGTCAGCATCCCTCTGAGAGAGACCACCATCACACTCGAATGCCACCCTCCCACATGCCCACGCAGGCATCCAGAACTTCTCGAAATTCGAGAGCACCCACTCACACAGCAGGAACGCAGAAGTCGGGGGGCGCCGCACATTCCAGGCCCGCAGGCTTCTCTCAAGGCCACACAGGTTCTTCTATTGAGGACCTAGCCCCCCCCCGTCTGCGTCACCCAAGCCAGCACCAGCACCAGTCAGCTGGCCGTCTCTCCTCCTCCCACTTGCGCTCCCCTCCTTCCCATTCCACAGCAGATGTCGGCGGAAGGCCAAGAGGGAGGGGAACTGAAACGGCCCCCTCGAGACGGTCGGCGTCGCAGTCGCCGGGGGGGCCGCGGCCTCTCCGACAGAGCGCGTCGGGGCCCCTTACCCCCGGCTCGAGGGGGATGAGGGCCTCTGCTGCGTCCGCCTCTCCCCCCACGGTTTTGAGGAGAGTGGAGACGTCCCCTTCCCCTGTCCGCATGTCCTCAAAGGATGAGACCAACGGCAGGCTCGGCCACTCAGCACCCCCTCCGTCAGTCGCCAAATGGCGTTCTCAGAGGGACGAGAGAGCAGGCTGCCCTGTCCACAGAGAGGATGCAGAGACGGAGGCAAGGAGTCCCTCACGGAGGGAAGGGGGGGATGAAGGTGGAGACGGGTTGGCTGCTGAGGTTGATGCAGCTCTGTTGAACTTATCTGAATCCATCGGGAAGGCCATCAGAGAAAGGGTTGGGAGGGCAGTCGGAGGAGCCCCCCGTTCCTCCTCTCCAACGACGCCCCCCCCCCCTGTGGGGCCTCGGGGGATGTACAGCGACAGGGGGGCCCGGAAAGGCTGGTGGGAGTCACCATCGCCTCCGAGAGTCAGCAGGGCTGAAGATAACCTTCGTCACTCGAGAATCGCATCTTCCTATCCACCACCCTCCCAACCGCGTACCTCTGCAGCGCCGCAGTCCTTTGCATCCCCTCCCCCCGGCATGGCACGCCGCCCGACTGCCGATCCCTTTGCGGTAATCCCGGGTGGGGATGGAGGGGTGGAGACGGATGGGGACATGGAGGATGGCCTGCTCGACAACGGGCCGTCTCCGGGAACGGTCCGGGTCCGCCGTCTCCTCACGGCACAGGCCGGGGCACAGGCAGCGCGTCTCGCGGCCGCTCGAAAGGGTGCCGGGATCGGCGCTCTGCAGGGCGACGGTGGAGGGGGAGGGAGTAAGTCAAGGAGTCCTGGGGGGAAGTGGGGGGGTTTGAACCGGGGGGATCCGTCTGGGCACTTCTCGTCTACTTCCAAGGGGGTTGCAGAGGCACTCCTTGCTGGTGCAGCAGAGCGAGAGAGGGAGAGGGAAGTGGCAGCAGCAAGGAGGCAGCGGGAGCAAAGGACAGGGGGGGGAGGCACGCGCCTAGTTCCGTATTGGGATCAAGGAAGAATCCCGTTGAAAGTTGCCCCCCCCTCCTGGTCTGCCTCCTCCCCCTCCTACCGCCAACGTGCCCCCGTGGGTCCAGACGGTTCAGGCCCGTCTCTGCAGGTTGTCTCCTCCAGTGTCCACCTTGACTTTCAAGGGACAGGGGGGCACTTCGAGACGCTGCCTGCATTTCCTAGCGGGGTGGGCGGACCGGTAGGGCCCCCTCCGCAGGTTGGGGGGAGGGCATTGCAACAGGCGGGGGGAAGGGAGAGCAGGCCTGCGTTGACCAACAGGTGGTGATTTACCAACATATCCAGCCGTCTGTTTGTCTGTCTGTGCTTTCTCCAGCTGTCGCTCGGGTTACAAGAAAATATTTGTCTGTACCTCCTTTCGGCATCCCTCCTGGCAAAAATGCGGGAGCGTGCAGGAGAAGGAGAGAGGGAAATGACAGGGTGGAGAGGCATGGGAACGAGGGTGGTGCTACGGCCTGCAAGACTCGTGAAGAGGATGATTGAGGAAATTGGGTCGAGCAGCATCGTTTCGCTCTGATTAGAGCAGGTGGACGGGAAAGTTCCCGCCTCTAGTCGTTTGTCTTGCATGCACAAACACATCAGCGGTGTACACAGATGATGAGTAAATTAAACATGTGCGAAAGAAATGCCCAACCTCCATGCGACCCACTTCTCACTGCATGGTGTCCGGTTGGTGCTTGTACAAAACGTCTTCGATGAGCAGCTGCACGGAAGCACGTCGCTCAATCATTCGTTAGACTGCGCAGTCACGCCTGCTGCTTGTGAAGGTGATTGTACGGACTCTGTTCTAGTCTATTCTAATCAGTCACGCCTCTGGCCAGAATTTGTATCATACTTTACACTTTAATTGAGATCGATACTTCGTCAGTATCGAATGATGATACTGATATTTTAAAAGTTATGACACATCAAAAAGTCATATTTCGATACAATAGCTATCCCTACTTGCTTGGCACAGTTTGAATTTTAAAGACTTGCCAGTGGTCGATCGGTGGAGTACAAATAAGCCTGAGTAAAAGCCGAGCTAGTAGGCTTGTGGTAGTAGCAGAGTCTAGAGGATTGTCTAGAGCCGAGTTTCAGATTATATAGAAGAAAGACTCTGAAAGAGAAACAAAAAAAAAAGATTGCATTTGCATTCCTATCAAATATCAATTCTCAAGATTGATTGATTGATTGATTGATTGATTGATTGATTGATTGATTGATATGTTCCGCCCTAGGGCCTTCCCGCTATAGATGTTAAACAAATTTTGTTATATATTTTTTTTCAGATGAGCAAAAATATAATATGGGCAGCTAGATCAGCAGCAATGCTACTACCATGCTATCTACTATAGCAATGTTATAACTGTAATGAGCGTCGAAAATGTATAAGCAAGCATTAGCTAGCAAGCCAAAGAACCTCAAAGATGACAACGTTTTGATACATTCCAAAAAGTTTATAACAGAGTGTGAGCTAGAGTGTCAGGGATACATACAATAAAAATTAAAGAAAATTGAGTGAAGAACATGCTGAATGCGGGCCCTAAGTGCTTTCTTCGCCGCCTATCACTACGTCAATGCGGGCTTCAACTGTCTTACTGGGGTGATAATTGAGGTCGAACACCATTACTCACGGATGTATGGCCTTCCCCGATCACCTTGCATGGGGCACGGGGCCAGACAGCCAGACAGCCTAGCAGACAGCCAGACAGCAAGCCAGCCAGCCAGAAAGCCAGCCAGCCAGCCAGACAGACAGACAGCCAGCCAGCCAGCCAGACAGACAGACAGACAGACAAAAAACCAGACAGACAGACAGCGAAAAAACTAAACAGCCAGACAGACAGCCAGAGACTGAGCCAGGCAGCCAGAGAGCCAGACAGTCAGACACACATGCACTCTCTCTCTCTCTCTCTCTCTCGCAAAGTTTAACATACACTCACACAATCACATGCCGGTGGGTAATGGGATTCTCGTAGGGCCGTTGCAGTCTGTTGGTCGACTGGATCAGCTCGCCGTCTTCAAGCTTCTTGTGTCTTATCCCATTCTGGTGGCTCATGACGGTCTTCATCAGCCTGACGAGCGGCGCAGGACGTGGAGAGAAGCTGAAGACGTGTTTCTCTGCCTCCTCCCTCTCTTTTCTTTTTTTTCTGAGGTGACACTGCACTCTCACTGCCGTATCTCTCTCCTTCTGTCTCTCCTCTTCGGTTATCTGCGACAGGTCGTGGTTCTTCTCCTCGAGATCGCTCGCTTTGCCCTCTTTTTTTCTTCTCTCCTTTTTCTTTTTTTCTTCTCTTTATTTTGCTGCTTGATCAGGACGCCAATGGGAGAGTCCGAGTCCAAGAAGACGGGCACAGCCATGGATGTCGAAGAGCAAGTGGGCGATGGTGGTTTGGACGTGTTCAAGTCGAGTGTTGCAGACAACGGGGGTTGCAAAGAAGTGAGTATACTGGAGTATATGATTCCATGTATAATCACGGGGAGAGAATTCAAATGGAATGCACGTGACGCAAAAAAGAAGACAAGAAGCAGCTTACTTTTTAAGATTTGCTCTCCGCATTCACCTGCAGATTGTTGTTGACAGGTGCGGAGCAGACTTCCTCATAGGTGGGAAGAGAGAAGTTGCTCTAAAGGGTAGATACTTACCGGCCAGTCACCTATGAATGGGACAAGCCTTTTATATCTGCGATCGCGTTCTCCACCTACGCAGTCAACATAGTAAAGCCTTGACATCTTAGTAAAGACCAGCATGGATGTGTAGGCTTTCTCTTTGAAACTCTCTCTCTCTCTCTCTCTCTCTCTCTCTCTTCCTCTCTCTCTCTCTCTCTCTCTCTCTCACTTACACACACATGCACGCACATATGTACACACACGCCTGCGCATATGTAAACACATCGACAAAGGTATCATTGCATGCACTCCCTCATTCTTGCAGGTCCAACTCTGACTTTCTTTGGCTGTTGCAGCGGATTGGATCCGAATTGACTGACCTTTTGTCTTTGCGTACCCATCCGAACGACCCCCTTCCACCCTGTTCCAACAAGTCGACGATTGCAGAGACGGCTGCCCACTGCATATCTTCCCCTCTGTCTCCTCCTGTTCGACTCTCTATCATAGCTCCTACTCGACTCTCTGTCGCAGCTGTTGAGTGTTGTCTGCGAGTGTTGTTTGATTCACAGTGCTTCACTCGAACCGTGCATCCAAGTGTCCGAATGATACAGAAGTATTAATATTGGCGATTTTGACGGATAGATTGAGAGGTGCAGAGTTCGCCGGGCTGCTCTGAGATCGGTAGACATGCAGGGAGTTCCGCATCGGACCCTCGAAAAGGTGTGACAGCATGTGACAGCGTTAGCAACAGTCTGAGCTATTCTGAGCTCGGCCCCGCGCCCGCGCGGAAAGTGCATGCATGTTCTGCATGTGCTTGCCAATTGAGTGTGGCCGGGAAAGCGAAGCTAGCTGAGAGGGCATTGAGAGCTAGGGCACTTACCAAAAATTCAGCAATTTCAGCTGTATATAGGTTGACAGAATTGATCGACATTGAGGGAGAATTGATGGAACTGGTATCATGCATTTTTCTCTTGCCAGATCGTGCAGATAACCGATCAATTGAGACAATGAGACAAGCTTCCATATACATGACTCACTGCATGGCGACTGTCGCTTTTTTCTGTCGTCAAGAATCAAGGGCGGTGACATGCAGCTGATCCAAAATCCTCCTCTTGTGAAATTAGTTGATGGCACTTTCCGCATATCTTTTCGTTTCCAAGACTCGAAGTTCTTGAGAAAATGACGCCTGCAAAAGACTCTGACGTTACGAGTGCCCTGATAGCGAGTGGCTTTTTGGGGCTTCGGCATTTTTGGAAACTATCCTCTCTCTCCAAGAAGCTGCTCAGGTGTAGGGATGACACGACAACCTTGGGCATTGGGAGCGTGAGCTCCGGTTTCTGTTCTGTCTCGGAGAGGGAGGAACTCTGGAAATTGATTGACTCTTGCTGTCAACAGGATGACGCCAGGGCTCTCCGGCAGGTATTTTCCCTGAGGGGAGTCTCTGGGCGTTATCCGTTTCTCCTCCGCCGAATTCTTGAAAAAAATCCCAGCTCCACAAAGTGTGTTCAGTTTTTGATCGAATTAGAGAAGGAGAGGAAAGAGACTTCGTTCCCCTCTGAGCTGTCTGACACCCTGATCAGTGGACTCACCCCAGAGCGCTTCATCCAGCTGATTGAAGTCGGAATTCTCCACCCAAACTCTTGGTGGGAAACGGGGGATCGATCTGGACCTCTGATTAACAGATTCATCAACCTGAACAGATTCGACTTAGCAGAATGCGTCCTTCTGAAGGGAGGGAGGGTCGATGTTTGTGACTGGGAAATGCGAAATGCAAGCGGTGCAAGCCGCAACGCCCCCATGTGCGGATCCACACCGCTCCAGTTGCTAGTCCAGCGACTGGCAGTCGGCCCCAAGACCGGTGAGAACCGTCAGAAGGGTATCTCTCTCCTTCGTCTCATTGCAGAAGCATCAAAAGAGTCGGGCTGTTTCGATTGGAAAGCCCGAGACATCCCCAATGCTCTCACTGCCCAAGAACCCCTGAGCGCTCTCCAGCTTGCGTGCCTCCGTCAGGATGCTGAGGTGGTGAGGGTGCTGGTGCAGGTGAAAAAGAGTGAGGGGGAGAACTGTCAAGAGACCTGTAGAGGTCTTGCACTTCTTGTGTTTGTTGCCTCTGTCAATGGAAATGGGGGCGGGGGGGGCCCGGCAGAGATTGACACAGCTTGTGCAGACACTCTGAACGAGCTTGCAGATTTAAGGTCTGTGGACCTGAATGCTGTGAACTCTCAGCGCCACACGCCTCTGACTCTTGCGTGTTCCCTCCGGTTGAATAAGACCGCAGAAACACTCCTGCAGAGGGGGGCGGTGCCGAAAAGGGTGAAGGGATATCGCACACAGAGTCGCCCACCGCTCCGTGAAGCTCTCGTTTCCAAGTCCGCATCTCTAGTCTCCGTCCTGATGCGATGGAAATGTGACCCGAATGAGGTGGTGGTTCCTTCGTGCAGGGGGGGGGGGTACACGGCTCTCGAGGTTGTCCTTTCTGATCAATTTCCTAGGGTCAGTTTCTCCGGGATGTGCACAACAGATGGGGGGATTCCGATGCTGAAAATGCTGTTGGAAGCAGGGGCTGGGTTGGGTGTGGCAGAAAAAGATGGCCACAGCATCCTATCTTTCGCTTACAGCGAGGGGTGTCCTTCTGCAAAGGTGATGCAGTTCCTCCGTGAAAGGGGACTTCCTGTGGGTGGGGGGGGGAAAGGAAAGGAGGGGCCTAGCCGAGTTCCCCTTGTAGAGGCCGCATGCCGCGCTGACTGTGCATCGATGGAGCTGCTGCTCCAATGGGGGGCAGACGTGAATGAGGTTCAAGTGACACCTCAGCCAAAGAGTCAATCAAAAGAGCAGACTCTTGCTCCGAAAGAGACTTCCCCTCTCGATGTTGTGATTGGTCGATTACGCCGTTCGGCAGAAATTTTCGACTCAGAACGGCGTCGCGACTTCTCATTGATCCATTTGCTCATCGACCGAGGGGCTCATTGTTCCCCTGAGTCCTCTTCTTTCCTCTTCACAGAATTTTGCGAGAGGGGTGATGCGTCACTTCTGATCCTGCTGTGTGAGAAAGGGCTGGGGGTGCCAAACGGGTGGAAAGGAATTGCGGCTGTCGTGGCCACGCTGCTCTCCGACAGAGAGAACTGCAGCAAGAAGACTTTCCCCAAGGACGGGATCCTGCAACAGTGGCGTCTCGCAGATTCTCTTCTGCAGGTCCGTAAGCCACTGTTTCTTTCTGTAACTGTCTTTTACCTGTGACCGCTGTGTAGTCTACAGGACGGTCTTGAGACAGAGCTAAACTGTGTGTGAGTGAGTGGAAGGGTGAGAAATGAGTGAGTGAGTGCGTGCGTGAGTGAGTGAGTGAGTGATGAGTGAGTGAGTGAGTGAGTGGGGGGAGAGTGAGAAAATTGATGGATAAATGAATGAGTGTATGTGGACGTCAACGTGCGCGTCAGCACCGTGAGTAAGTCGATGAATGGGTCAGTCACAAAATGAGTGACTGTCAGTCCGTGCCTGTCAGTCGCTGATTCAGACAGAGTGTGAGAGGAAAGCGTGTCTGACTGTATCCGCTAGGAGTTTAGGACGGCATAGGTGGATACAACGAGGTTGGCGGGCTTTGCAATGAACTCTTTCACCGTCACAAGACGCAGTACAGCATGTGTGTGTGTGTGG
>JAHBMJ010005904.1:10000-20989 GCA_018398765.1 Chromera velia | reverse complement strand
ACACACACACACACACAGAGAGAGAGAGAGAGAGAGAGAGAGAAAGAAAGAAAGAAAGAAAGAAAGAAAGAAAGAGAAAGAGAAAGAGAAAGAGACAGACACACACACACACACAGAGAGAGAGAGAGACACACACACACACACACACACACACAGAGAGAGAGAGAGAGAGAGAGAGAGAGAGAAAGAAAGAAAGAAAGAAAGAAAGAGAAAGAGAAAGAGAAAGAGACAGACACACACACACACACAGAGAGAGAGAGAGACACACACACACACACACACACACACACACACAGAGAGAGAGAGAGAGAGAGAGAGAGTGAGAGAGAGAGATACAGAGAGAGTGAGAGTGAGAGAGAGATACTGAGAGAGAAGGAGAGAAAGAGAGAGAGAAAGAGGGAAAGAGAGTCAGGAGTTCTGTCTTGATGGCCTCGATGATTGATAAGTTTCACCATTGAAATTTCGTAAACGGATTTTCCTTCTCCTGCCTACAGATCTGCATTTCATTTCATTTCCGTTTTTGTCGACCTTCTCTTTCTTGAATGCAGACAGTGGAGAGTCGCGGAGAGACAAAGCCTCTCTTTCAGCACGTATCCTCTTTGCTGAAAAAGTCGGGATGCCGCCGACTTTTCGCAGCTCGTGCGGGGTCTGGTTGCTGGATTGCCGACCTGATCTCCTTGCAAGAGGCACGTGGCACTCTTCTAGCGGAGATCATCGAGAGGGTCGAATTCGACACCCAGGTTATCGCTACTTCCACTCTTAAGAGTGAGATCAGAGCGTCTGACCACTTTGCCCTATACAATCGTGTCGGCTTCAGTTCGCACGAGGACGAGCCAAGACACTATCTCCCCTCGGGTGTGCGTAGAGAGGGAGAATACTCCCCCCTGATTGTTGCTGTAAAGGCTGGGTGGAAAGAGGGGGTACAGGCTTTGTTGGGAACGAATGCAAATGTGAATGAGTGGGGCAGGTGTTCGCATGGCCCTCTCTGCGCTGCACTTGAGATGAAAGAGTGGCAGCTTGCAGAGCTTCTTTGTGACCATGAGGGCTGGCTGATCCGGGAAGAAGAGAGGCTACTCAGGTCTTGGGCTGAAATTCCACTGGCCCTTCGCGAGAAGATAAAGATTCTTCCCACACGCGCAGAAGCAAACGAGCTTTCGCTCCTCTCCCTGAGCGCTCCTAGGAGCGCGCGTTCAGATTCAACCGATCGTCCGTCTAGGACAAGTAGTGCCAAAGTCGGAAGGTTGTCCGGTCCTTCGACTTCATTCTTTCCTACGAATCCGTTCGCCAAAGTCGGATGGTTGTCCCGTCCTTCGACTTCATCCTTTCCTCCGAATCCGTTCGGACGTTTTTAGGCGAGGGATCGGTGAGCAGTACGGAGCAGTAATTGATTGAATCGTATATCGATATGCGTGAGGGTGATTGCTCATGTGAATGTTCGTGCACAAATCGCACTCTTGACTCTGTCTCCATGTAAATTTTTGCCTTTCTTTTGCTCTGTTTGTCTGTCTGTTTTTCTTCCTGCTTTTTGCTTTTTTCCCTTCCCTTTCGATCGCAGACCTTGTCTTTTGTGGGGCTTCCTTGTATACCCGCAGTGTGATTTGTTTGCATGCACTCCCTTTTGTCTCGCGTCCACCCTCTTCCGCAGAATTGTCCGATTTCTTGATTGAATGATTGTTTATAGTATTATTTTGAAAAGAAACAGAGGTTGGCAGAACTTGAATTAAGACTTTTAATTGGGATGATATTTTTAATTCAAAACCAACTTTTGAACTTGAAAGAGTGTGTATATTTATGCTTGTTATTGCATCTGCCGGGGGATTCTGCCCACTAAGTCTTCAATGCTAGCTTCAATGCAATGCAAAAAAGACTCTGCTAGATTACTTGTATAATTTAGTATGTAATAAAGTAAAAAAAAAAAAAAATAACTATAAAATTAAAAGCCATGTTGCTGCTATAGTTGCTACCCATGCATGCATGATGCATCTAGCTATAATTAATTTACTGGAAGGTAATTTAACATTTATAATCCAGAATTAAAATATTTATTGTCTAGTTTATTGTATTGAATCAATGACTATAGCCGTCGGAGCCTAGCTCCTGGCAGTCCATATTTATGCACATCTTGTTCAAGATCCTAGCTTTACTTCAAAAGATGGTAGGCTGAAGCAAGACTTCAACGCCGGCCGAAGCTGATTTGTAATCAGAGAAAAAAGTTAAAGAGTGTTCATCGAACTGATTTAAGTGAGTAAAAAGAAATACAAAGCTCTCGAACAATTTTTATAACGCTTTCGGGGTCTGTCTTCAAGTTATCCCACAACCATTTCTCACCTCTTTCAGAGGCTCTCCCGGGTCTGCCTCTCCATGCATACCCGAATTACAATTCACTCTGAGTCCCTGCAACCGATGTGTCTATCTCTCAGAGTCAACGGCCCGTACCCTCTCTCTTGTAGAGGCCCACCGAGGGCAAACCGACAGTCTATGCCATAGGTGACATGATAGGTTGTCAACTTTCCTCCCTTCCATGCAAGAAGACTCTTTACAGAAGACCCTAGGCGTAGGCCATTAAAAAAAAAAAAACTCAAAAAAAATAAAATAAAAAAACCTTCGAATAAAATTTATGTACAAAAATACCCCCCCTACCAAAACTAAAAGAGGCTCAAACAATTTAAGACCGGTTTTGAGCTTCTAAAACCCTAATAGATTTTTTTAAAATACTTACAGTTGTCTACAAAAATTTTTTTTTTAACTCAATATATATCTTTAGCCTCTAGGTTAATATTTTCCTAGTTATTTCTTCTACTATTTTCTAGTATATTTTATATTATTTCGTACGTGACGGTTTTTTACTTGAAATTTTTATGTTTAAATTTATAGTATTATATGTATAATTGAAGTTGTTTGAACGGTCATAGAACATGCGTGTTACCTTCTTCCAATACTTCAACCACTTTGAGAGGAACCTCTACCCACCCCCCCACAAAGCCTTTGTTGCCCGCTAGCATCGTCATCTTCTTTCTCCGAATCTTCTCAAAGTCGGAGATGTCTGCAACTCAAAGAATGTTTTCAAAATGAGTCACATCATTGTCTTCAACCATCAGACCAAATGTTGCTGTTTCGCCACTGCGCTCAAATAGAGGGGCACGAAGACACTTAACCATCCAATCTTTGTGTTTTAAATCACGAGCAGCAGGACCGGTGAACCTCCTGCCTAAAGCACTAAAAACAGCCTGCACTTATGCTAATTTGTAACACTCTACCTCCCCCTTCTCTCCTTTTAATTTATACAATGTATGCAACCATACCCACGCTTTTTGTTTTATAATCTATCCATGGCTGGTCCACACACTGCAACATCTTTAGCAGGTATGCGGTGCCTTTCCCTGTTTCACTCTCTCTCACTCTCTGTACTGTCTCCTTGTTATTCATCTTTTTCATAGAGTTGCAATTCCCCCTATCATGCTGAGCAATCCCTGTAAGTCCCATATCTTTCAGATCTCCCAGAGAGCACAGAGATTCGCTAATCAATAAAGCATATTCGATCAATTCATTTACTTTCAATTGTCCTATAATTGTTCTTAAAATTTTTGAAGAGGCTATAGTGAATAGGGGGTGAAGACTAGGTCTCCAGCATCAACCTAGGCATCAATATCAAAACTAAAAAAAAAAACCTCTAAAAAAAAAAAAAGGAAAGAAAAACGCCCAATAAAATTTAGAATTTTTTTTAATGGCCTACGCTTAGAGAAGACCTCAGCAGATATATCTGCTCTCCAAGTCTCAACTTGTCTGTTGAAAGAAAGGACCCTTACCAATGGTTCAATCCTGTCATGCCCTAGGTCATGTTTATAGCTAGTATCATACTGCTCTCATGCACTGCCATGCAGAACTTTCTTAGGCAAACTAAAAACTCTCACTCTGTCCCCCCCTCTATGTTCGTAACAGAAAGAGAGAAGAAAAAGACAGGATCTGGAAGAAGAAGAAAAGGCTCTCTACATGCTAAACAGGTGTGCAGTCAGAGGAAAACCTAGGGGAAAACGGGTAGCCTCTTGTTACTCTCTTTTTCTTATATACATTCTTTTCCCATGTGCTGCATCCTTTATTTTCGTAAATTAATAAAAAGGTTCTGTCTACCTGGATTCCTTCTTGAAGCTTGTCTAGAAGCTTGTATCAGTTTTAATTGTATAATAACCAAATTTCCTCTAAATTAACTAACAACGTAATCTAACCTCTCACTTTACAAATTGTCCGAGTCTCTGATTTATTTAAGCTAACGCAATCTAACGCATATAAGGTCTAATAGCATAGTATATCCTAGCCTAGGCTCCTCATACATAAAAAAATTAAAAAGTTCATTGCTCAAAATCACCTTTACTTTTTATTTTTTAATTTATTTTTTGGAAGGACACACTTCAAGTTCAAAGCTTAAAGCTCAGCTGACACATAAAAATAAAAAAATAAATAAACTAATTCAAGTTTTGACCCAATTTTTTTAATTTATTTTTTTATGTATGGGGAGCCTAGATCCTAGAGCATATCTAGTATATAATAAATATATCGCGATCTACGTTGCGATATCACGCCGATATATATTAAGTCTGCGTTTGCTTCTCCAGCACATATATAATAGCTTAGATAATAGTATGCGCTTAAAGTCTATTATGAGAAGTATATTAAAGATTAATGTCTCTAGTGATGTCTTTAGGACAAATCAACTGGGAAAGACTAATCAATCAGTATTATAACATTTTATTAACGCTAGTATAGCTATTTTTTAGCCCGCTGGCGCGGCAGATTGAAATACTAGTTGAACAGTTTATGAACTAATCCATGCATCCATCTGAGCATCCACACTGGATCTGAAGACCCGATGAATTCAGTGGAGTCATTCGAAGACCAAGACCCAGTCGTGTTCCCCTATCAAGAGAGGAGGGGTTTTCACTTCCACGGACACCGGGCCATTCCCTCTCGACGCAGAGCTGCTGCTCGGAGGCGCTGCCCCACTTTCGGCCGACACCACTTCAACGGGAGGCGTCAACCCTGTGTCCACCATCCGGAATTGCACCTCCACCTTTTCGCCCGTCGCCCGTTTGAGCGAGACCGACGAAAGAGCAGAGAGGGGAAGCCCGATTGCCACCACTCTCTCAACTGCAACCAGAAAGGACAGTCAATTAAAATTACGTAGGGAAGTCGCGTGGGTGAGGAAAGGACAAAGCTGAGACAGTATAGATCAGCAAGTACTTCGAAAGGAAAAGAGCCCCAGCACCATGAAGAGCCGGCAAGTGGCTTCGCACGGAATGGCTGAAACCAGTAATTGAGTGTCTGGCTGAGTGGCAGACCGGATGAACACCATGACAATGCAAGAACACTCTCACGAAGCATGGGAGAGAAAAAAAACTGCGTCAAAGATATGCAAGCAATTTACCGCACTTGCCGAGGGGGATAATGCCAAAAGCTCAGCAGGAGACAATCAAAGGTGAAACAGGACTTCCTGTCTCATTCTTTTTCATTCCTTTTACCTCGTCCCCTCCTCCCTCTGTAAGATCATTTTCATTCACGCAGACAACTGTCCTGACATTGACATTTGACACACAGATACATTCATGAAACCCTTGCAAACATCACGCCTTCACAGTCTGTGTCTGCAGCTGACTGACCCTTATCAGAAACTCCCAAGACCTCCCCGACGCCCCCATTCTTCAAGTGACTGCTGCCAGCACCCATTTCGACCTCCACCGCAGTGCTGCTCATCTCACACGCTCCCCCTCCCCCAGCCTTCCGTTTGCAGGAAAGAGAAAACTTGGAGAACGAGTACGCTCCCCCGCTTCCACTTGCTGTCTGTGCCACCTCTCTGCTCTCTACATCCAGGTGACTTCCGTCTGCTGCGTGCTTGAACGTCGAGTAGTCGTCAAGGTACATTCTTCCTGATGCGATTTCTCCTTCCTCTGTCCCCGACGGGAGAGGATCCGCATACGCGAGAATCTGCAAGCATCAAAGATATTATGGGTATGGGGACCCGGAGTCGAGGTTGGGAACAAACCATGAAGAGAGAGGGAAACAGAACAGGAAAGTGAAAGAAAGAAGGAATCATTTGAACGAGTGAGCAGTTAGAAAGAGAACGGAAGGTAAAGCCTTGCGGCGAAAAAGAAAATAGAAGCAACGTGCACGGAAGAACAAATTGGCGGTCTACGAACTCACTGTGAAGGGGTCGAACTTCTGGGACTCTGTCGCTCTGCGTTGGCGAAACTTTGCAGGCACAATCGATCCTGAGAAAAGGCAACACGCACACACACACATACACGCACACACACATACACACATACATCCATACATACATACACACACACATACATACATACATACATACATACACACACATACACACACATACACACACACACACACACACAGAGAGAGAGAGAGAGAGAGAGAGAGAGACTATCGAAGAGCAGAAACAGAAGAGGAGGTCGACTTTGTGGAACAAGCCAGAGGTCAACGAGAAGAATTGATGGAAAAAGAAGAATACGGAGAGGAGGCAAGCAATCGCTGTGCGTTGTTGTCACACTCACACACACCCCACCCATGCACCCGAGGGTCCGTTCCTTTGCCCCCTCCCTCACCTCCTCTGACGAAGACCGGAATGGCGTCAGGGGTGATGGGCACCTTCCAGAGTCCTGGGGGGAGGGACCAGCTCCCGCTGCCTGCCTGTCCCCAAGCATACCTACGCACACGAAGGGTTGAAGGAGGGAGGGGAACGGGAAAGGTGACTGTTCCAAAAAGAAAGAAAACACTGATCTTTTCTCAGAAGGCATGATTTTTTTGGCCATTCATTCATGATGTGACGGAACGACCGGAGTGAGTGGAAGATCCATCGAAGAAAGAGTGCCAAGGGATGGATCAAGAATGTGAAACAACAGTCGTGTTCGTTAAAAAGAGAAAGATCTCAGACACAGCAGAGTATCCGTGCATTGTCCTTTCACGTCATGAAAAGACATGATTGATTTCACGGCACGAAATCGACCTGGCAGACTACCAAAGACGGGACAAGGAGAATACTACAAAAAACAACCGAGGAAGCCCCTCGAAAAAAAAAAAAGACTCACCATGAACGAGGACCCTCAGGCAGGTACACAGGAAGTGTCTGAGGTCCTTCAGATGCCGGACTTGTCACCGCTCTGATGAGGAAAGAACTTCCGAGCATCATCGTCGCACCCACCGCGTCTCCTGCAGGACCTCCCCCCATCGTCTTCTCATCCGAAGGGAATTCCCAGAACAGCGGACGGGCCACTGGGGCTCCTGCCCATGTGTGCGTCTCTCTTCTGTCTGAGAGGGTTGGGAGAGCGTATTCAGCAAAGAGCGTGTACAAGTACGGGAGGAGGAGGTACCGCTGGACGACTGCTGTGCGGATGCGGGCAAGGGCCTCCTCTGAGAACAGCCAGGGCTCCCTCCTCTTCGTCTCCAGGTGGGCGTGGGCTCTGCACACTCAGCCATTTGTTTGGTGCAGCCCTTGTGTGTATGTACGTAGGTACACCTTCACTGATGGATAAGAGCGAATTGCAATGGGGTGGGAAAAACCGGCCAAAGGAAAAGAAAAGAAAGGGTGATCCGGCCACTTGTTTTCCCCCCACCTACTGGCCTCTCCCTCTGTCTGCCTGTGTGTCTATCCGTTTCTTTCTTTGCCTGTCTGCTTACTTTACCGACTGACCGATAGAAAGGATACCACACCCCAAGCTGGTGCCACCTGACCACCAACTCCTCCTCGGGGTTTTTGAAGAATCCTCCCACATCCGCACCTGCTTGCATGAGGAAGAAAGGACAGAATCAACGTGCACCAAAGAAGGCGAAATATAGGAAGAAGTGAGGCCGAAGAGATTGGACACAGACACACACTGGCTTCTGTCTGAAATGGATGTCATCAGCCACATGAAACTTTCCATCTATCAAAGGATCCAGAAAGAAAGAAGTCACTTCTCTCAGATCTTCCCGTTACGACGCTCCTTCTGTCCACATGATCGCCTGTTGTGCAATCGACACTGTTCTTGGTCTCAGCAGAAAGAGAAGTGAAAAGGCACTCATGCACAAACTAACGACAGCCGCGCAACGCATGACGCTTCCTGTTCACCCAAGCTTACACATGCCTGCCAAATGTACAGAAAGGCCACCCCACCCACCCTAAGTGCCTACCAGCGCACTCGATCACTGACCGATGAAAGAGTGGCCACAGATGCAGAACTGTAGGACCATGGGGACGGAGGCCTTCAGGTGACTCCACTCAGCCATGTTGTCGCCTGTCCAGATCGCACCGTATCTGCACCCATCCATCCATCCATCCATCCATATCACGAGGATACCTCATGAAGGAAGCTCTGTCGTGCCACTGGCAGGTTCTATCTGTAGAGCTTCCAGCTTCCAAATTCTGTTGCACTTGCTCACGTTTGGGTGTTGAGATGCAGAGGGAGGCAGAAAGAAAAAATTCGACATGGGATTGAAGGCATGCGCAACGAGAGCAAGGGACGATAAGACAAAAAGAAAACAATTTGCTCTGACTGCACATCAATCTGAGAGCTGCAAACTTAGGACCGTGTGTCCCCGCCATCAGCGGGCAAAAGAAGCGCCTGTCCACAGACGGACTAATCAGAGTCACGCTCGCGCACAACGCACGCATGGGTGACTGAACCACAAACATGTGGACTCTTTCTCTCCCCCTCTCTCTGAACCTGTTTGCATTTGTGTGTGTGTGTGTGTGTGTGTGTGTGTCCCCGCACGCTTCCTTCCACCCACCTGTGTGTCCCGATGAAGAAGGAGCGGGTGAGAACGAAGGGTCGGAGCATCTTCTCGCGTTCCCTGTGTCCCTGGTGGGTCGCTTTGTGGAAGTAGTATCCGTACAGATTGTGGACATCCCGGTGCTCCGTTGTTCCGTGCTGCAAGCAGAAGAAAGAGAGGGAGGAAGAGGACAGACAATCACACACAGCGTTTTAGGGGCGGGTGCGGAGGAAACAGAAAAGAGTGTCCGCGCAGACACACAAGCAAACTCACACAAGAAGCAGGCAGGGGAACCGCGAGACAGACTCTCTCAGACAGACAGAGGAACTAAATGTCGGAAGGAACTCTTCGAAAAGTAGTGTCTATTTTACCGCAAATCATGCATGTGTTCTCCTTTCACACGCGAAGGGACCTACTGGACGAGCACAAAGTTCACACTCCCCCCCTTAATTCTGTTGTTTGTTTCTGACCGACCAGGTGGAGGTTGTCTTTGAACATCGTCACTTCGGGTCCGTTGAAGACTGACGGCTCGTTCATGTCGTTCCATGTGTACAAATTCTGAAGGGGAACGAAGTTCATTGATTGACGTTCAGACAATTCTATGCAGAAATGATGCGCATTATCGCTGTTCAGTGTTGTTTGTAGAGGGAGCGGAAGCAAATGCTTCTCAAAGGGAAGGGGGAGGGGAAAAAGTCTTTCTGACGAAAAGCGTTTCTTTCATTACCAGCTGCCTGGGACGAATAGCCGGCGGCAAACAGCAGTCACATACTGTCTTCCAACAGGAAAGCTGCAAGCTCTCCCTCCGCCCTTCCCTTGCTGTCAAATCGGATCCTGAGTGCACTCTCTCTCACACGCTCCTTCCTGTGCACCGGTCCCTCTCTCCTCTCTCGCACCCACCCAGTCAACCCTTCAGTCACTCAACCACCACCCCCCTCGCCCACCAACGCGCCCGCCCACCTTTGCACTCCCCTTGTACTTGTCGTAGGCGAACCGGGAGGCCCAGTATGCCCGCGTCTCGGGGAGGAGAAAGTCAGGGTAGACGGACGCACCGGGCCAGCACCAGCCTTCAAAGTCTTCGTTCTTCGCCTTCTGCACCCGTCCGTTCACACACATATTCTTCTCACGCAACATGTAAGAGGGCAGAGAAGTGAAAGAAAAGTAAGTTGGACAGACAGACCCTTTGATCCTCCAATCCCTTACAGAGACCACAAATCTTTCGTCCTCCTTTCCTTCCGCCCGGCACATCGGAGCTTTGACTCGAGAATGAATGTTTTGCTCTCTCTCGGGGATGGGAACGACGCGAGTGCATGAGGAAAAGACTGGGAAAACCCAAGAGAGACAGACTGCATGTTTCTCTCCGCAGAGACTCAGAGATAGAGAGACACAGAGAGAGGGGGGGAACTGAGAGGAATTGACTGACCTTCACCAGCCACCCATTCTTCTCGATGTCCTGCACACCAGCAACGCAAATCATGCAGGTGGTAAACTCGCAGGACTTTTTCTCACACACACGCACACACAGGGCGGAGTCAAGCGGGACCCATGCAAACCCGCAGATGAAGGGAGCAACGAGGGCAGAAATGAGATGAACGAACAGCAAAGAGGGGCGAGCATGCTCGGAAGGAAGCGAAGAACAGGAGGGGGAAGGATACAAGAAGAAGTCAAGTGAGCAGGGGGAAGACAGAGGCTACTGCCTGGCGACCTGATGGACGGAGTACCCCTTGTCCTTCTTGATGTGGGGGTCCACTATGGTCACCATTCTGCGTCCTTTTCTGTCAATCTCAGCCAGCATTTTTTCGGGTGTCGGGAAGTGGGAGGGCGACCATGTGAAGTATCTCTTCCCGTCTGTGTGTTCGATGTCCAGCCACAGGACGTCGTAAGGAATCTGCGTTCATTCATTCACTCATTCATTCACTGAGTCATTTCTTCATTCTTTGTGTGAGACAAGAAATGAAGAGTGGAAGAGCGATGCACGTCAAAGTTTTGTCGGCACACAAATGGAGGGGGAGGGAACGAGAAGGGGCAGGGTGGGGGAAAGGTCACGGAGACGTCGTAATCTGTAATGATGTCCTTTATCACACCAATGCAAAGAGACTACTCACCTGCACTTGGTCAAACATGTCGTCCACGTAACGGACGTCGGCCTCATCTTTGTAGTTCCATCTGCAAGAGACAAAAAAAGGCAAAGCAAGAACAGAAACACAATTTTACGGTGACAGCCTTCAAGCCCTT
>JAHBMJ010005904.1:0-5000 GCA_018398765.1 Chromera velia | reverse complement strand
TCCGCACTGCTTTCAATCGGGTCAGCCGCCTTTCCTGACCTCTTTCTCCTTTGATTGCGATATGGAAAGAACTGAAAGAGAATTCTGAAGAACATGGAGATCTATCTTCACAGGTTGGAAAGAAGTCCGGTGAAAATAAAGATGAGAACGCATGCCCACGACCCGTTCCACCTGACCCAACGTCACGAGATTGCCATTGAATGAAGCAGATCGAGATCTTTTCCTCATAATCTGTAGACAAATCTCATTGGACCGTGACGACTTACGAAAGCGACAAGGAAAACAGACGGATTCTCCATGGGGCGTTGCTTGACTTCTGCAGGTGTTGGGATGACCTACGACCAGTACGGACGGACATGCGCCTCTGGAGTGAGTCCGGGGAAGGGGGTAGTGGTTCATCCGATTTTTGTCTTTTGTCGTTCTTTCCTGTCGTCCAGAAGGGCTTTGAAGGGTACGGAAGTCGGTTGGTTGGTAAATTTGTGGCAAACCAGGCTGATTTCTGAATCTGGAACTTGAACAAAAAAGTCTCATGGCAGCCGTCCTGTGAAGGACGTGAAATACTCAAGATCTGGCAGAGAGCGAGTTCGAACGTGGCGCAAATAAATGAAGACAGCGCCGGAAGCCCGCAGAGAGACAGAACCCCAGTCTCTTATTGTGAAAACATGAAGTCTGTGTGTGTGTCCGTGCTCATTTATGCCGCCGTTCCCTCCTCGTCGAGCCTCCGTGTCCCTACCTCTTCAAGAAAGCGTGCGTCAGTCTGTCTGTTTGGTGTCCGTCTCTCTCTGCTGCCCTTATTCCTCTCTCATTCATTGCAGGTGAAGCGTTTCTTTGCACCCTGGTTCGAGACCGAATTGGTGCCTGCCCTCGAACGTCACCTCCCTGCAGTCTTCAAAAAATTGGAAGAGGGTGCACTGGTGGCTGATGTCGGCTGCGGGGCAGGACACGCTCTTTGTGTGCTGGCAAAGAGATTTCCAAAAAGTTCATTTGTGGGATACGACATTTCTCTGGTCAGCTTTTTGGTCATGCAGAATATCGGCATATTTGAATCTTAAATGGTCTTTTCCTGCCAGCTTTTTGGCACATTGCGTGATTCTGCAGACGGTCAAGCGAGACAAGCGCTTTTCCTGAAATTAATCCGATTTGGGTGAGGTGGGTCCACAGAGGAGGCAGAAGAAACTGAAAAGCAAGAAAGGCGCAGAATGGAAGAAAGGAATCAAGAAGGGCACAGTTTTCCGATCACACGTGTTCGTTCAAAATTTAAAGAAACAATAGCAGAACCTCAGCGCTTGAGGAAGTGAACCAGCCAGATAGACGACGTCGAGTCCGTTGCCTCTGACCAGGTCGACCTGCAGCGTCTATGGCCGCATAAGTGTATCAACGTATCAACGAGGGGGCGAGTCGTTCGACTATCCTACGCGTATCGAAAATGTTCTCCGAAGAGAAGATTTGCCTGCCCATCTCAATCTGTTTGCAGGAGGCCCTGAAAGTTGCGAAAGAGGAGGCGGCAGCTCTGGGACTCCCACAGGAACGTCTCGACTTCAAGGACGCAGCCAAAGAGCCCCTTCCCGACTCACCCACTTATGATCTCATCACAACCTTCGACTGCATACACGACATGGCGTTCCCTTCAAAGGTCAGGCCGCCAAACACTTAGTGAGGAAGCAAAACATCTTGCATGGTGCGATTTGATGAAGTGGGTGGGTAGGTACATTGGAAGCAAGACTTGGGCCAGTCAGTCAGTGAGGCCGCGAAAGCAATCGTGACAGTCGCCGAGACGGGAGAGAGTTGGGGATCCGGACTGAGAGTCGCGGAGAGATAAAATAAAGGTTGCTGCGAGATAATTGTGGGCTCGTGCAATTCTTCTTTCGCGCAGTCTTCTCTCTCTCTCTCTCTCTCTGTGTGTGTGTGTGTGTGTGTGTGTGTGTGTGTGTATATATATATATATATATATATATATATATATGTGTGTGTGTGTGTGTGTGTGTGTGTGTGTGCGTGTGTGTGTGTGGTAACTGTACTGTACCCGCAGGTAGTCGCAGCCATTCGTAAAGCCATCAAACCCGACGGTACCTGGTTTGTGTCTGACATCCGTGGAGCCCCCCGCCCCTCCGATAACTATAGTCACCCGATGAGTCCGATGCTGTACTCCTTTTCCGTGATGCTCTGCATGACCAGTGCCTTGAGCGAGAAGGGCGGAGAGGGCCTGGGAACGCTTGGGTTCCATGAGGGGAAGGCAAGGGAGATGGCGAAGGCTGCGGGGTTCTCGAGCTTCGAGGTCGTTCCTATTCAACATCCGATGAATTCCTACTTTCTTGTCAAGCCGTGAGGGCACACACTTGCGCAATGATTGCCTTACTGTCTGTTTTTTCAATATTCATTTCTGCGGCGCTCCAGGTGGTGGAATCTGACTGAGTGTTTGCAAAAGTCGTTGTGCATGGTGATCCTGCAATCCCAGCCGCGCCGGCGGTTTCTCAGTGCATGGTAATAATTTGAAAGAGAAAAGAAGATAACTGTAACGTACAACGTCAGTACCCGAAACTAGTTACTAGTCTCGTAACGCTGCTTAATTAAGCGCTCGTAAAAAAATAAAAAGGCACATTAACTAGTACATTAATTTTCTTTATTTTCAGACCACAGATCAGATGTCAGATCTATTTGTAGTTTTACGGATTTTAATTTAGTAAATTAAATTTATAGATAAATTTTCTTAAAAAATATTATTCTTTGAATCATTTTTTTAGGGACATTAATTTTTAAACTGTAAAGTTGTGTAAACACACAAGTAATATGTTTTTATCATTTAATAATTGGGGTACATTGTAAACAGCTAAGTATAATTAGATAGAGCCAAGAGTTTGTCTCTTGGTGGTATCAGTTACTATAAGGTACAGTATAAAAAAAAGAGTCTAAGAGGCACGTTCCATTTTAGGCAGCTTGCTAGACTGTTTCACTCTGTTAAAGTCTGTTTGTGCAAGTGTTGTTTAATTTGTTTAATATTTGCAACTAGATTTACCCGTGTGAAACGGGTTTACATGATATTGCATGATTCCTCTGCAATCCGCACATAAGCCGCGCAGATAAACAGACGCGATCCTAGGTATGATCTGCAAAGTTATTTTTATAATAAAGTCTGACCACGGACAGTGACAGACTTTAAACTGTCTGATCTGTAAAGTTATTTTTATAATAAAGTCTGACCACGGACAGTGACAGACTTTAGAATTTTTTAAGTTACTTTTAAACTTCTTTGGTTTTAAAACTTTAAGAATAAAAGGCTTGGACACATTGATGTGTTATTTAGGATTGTTTAGCCTTGTAAAATATTTTTCAGTATATATTTAAAAAAAATTTAAAGTCCGTTTCAAAAGTTATTTTTTTTAGAGTCCACAGAATTCCACAGACTCAAACCATACTGTAAACTTCATTTCACTTGAAAACTTTACAGATCACACCTAGATGCGATCACAGGGATGCCTCCCCCTCCGCCTCAACTCTATGCTCTCTCTCCTTCTCTTAACACAAACTGCATACAAACTGTCCAACTCAACAGGAGGCTCAGCGTTCCCGACCCCTTACTGCTCCCCCTCCTCTTCCAGCCTCCCCTCTCTCTCTTATACCACGTTGATACCACCGAATCTGAATCTCAATAGATCTCTGTATGAATCAGTTATCATCTTTTCACTACCATTTTTCAGTAGACAACAGAGGGGGGAGGAACTTTGAAAGAAGCTAGGAAGAAACATCGATGGGCCGAGGGCCCAATTAAGACTTGGGAGTTCAATGATAAAATCCGTGGGTCATTATCTGTTAGAGTTAGTCTATATATACTGTATACAGTCCGTTTATAGGTTTAAACACTGTGACAGTCCATATATGGTTTTACACTGTAATTATACAGTCCGATTATAGGTGTACATGGAAGTGTGTGACACTCCGTCATAGGTGGCACAGTCTAAGGAGGTGCTTCTGAATCATACCTCCTACAACCCACTTAAGGCCATATCTAAGAGTCAATGAGTCATTAAGAGGGACAGTTCTATAGCCAGTGTGCTTCGTGGTGTGTTTGCAGATATTGCAAGCTAGGTTGTAAGTCAAATCGATGAGTGCCGTCCTGCACCGGTTTCCTGGTTTCCGCTGGGATCAGCGGCAGACAAAACTAGCCGTTTGCTCCCAGACGGTCGGGGGCACCTCCACTTCATCTTTTGAGTTGTTCATTCTTGAACCCTCTCAGAGTGAACCAAGCAGCTTTTATAGGGCAAGCACAGGTTAAAACATGAAAACAAGATATTCGTTCTTTTTTTAGGTGCTAAGTAACAGACTAACACAGTGATACCGCAGCACGTTGTCACGTTTAAGTATATAGATAATAAATATTTTTTTTTTCAATATTTTTTATATATATTTTTTTAAAAATTAATTATCAAGAGGCTGTAAGAATGCTATATGATCGTTTATAAAAGAGTTTAAAAGCATTTTGTAGCAACTGCGCCGCAGGTGAAAATTTTTTTTTGAGACCTATTTTTTTACTATTTTTTTTAATTTTTTGGCAGTGACTAAGCCAGATAAAGTCAGAAATGTCCATTGCCGGCAGACCGGCAATTGCCGGCAGTAAAGGGTCATTACCGGTAGCGATCATAACCCTGGTTTCAAATTTTAATATACATAGTCTTTGTCTAGTATAGTCTAGTAAGCCTTTTGTCTAATACCTAGTCACTTAGTGTTCATTCGCAGTCGCCATCGTCGTAAAGGGCTTGAATTGCTGTGCCCCCCCCAGCAGTACAAAAACAAAAAAAAAATCTACGCAGCATGCATGTATTCTCTCATATGGGGACGTGGCATCTACTATACTTAATACGGCGAGCCTTTTTTTTTTAGCCACACGCACCTGCATGCGTTTTATCCTTTTTAATCCTTTTTGGGTGAACTCTACGATAGGGGCGTCACCCCCGCCGGGGTCCTTAACGCTCCGCGCATGGTCCCGCCGCGAACAGCTCTGTATT
>JAHBMJ010005903.1:0-55363 GCA_018398765.1 Chromera velia | reverse complement strand
TTTCTCCTTCAGTTTACCACTTCACAGATCAGATCGCAGGACCGTCTTCCTCCTCCTCCTCCACAGTCTGCCAGCCCTTACAGGCACAGCATGCCTCCAAGCTCATCATGTCTCCCCCGATCTCCCCGCACATCACGGGATTCTCTGTGTAGGCCTCGCAGCTGCGTCCTGCCTCGTCAATGAATTCTGCCAGGTCGACACAGGGGGGTGCGTCCGTCACGTTCATCCCCTTCGCAAAAGTGTTCGTATTCAGAGGGACCTCTGCGCCCGCAATTACCACAGGCTCCTCAACAGCCCTCTCCTCTTCGGCAGCCTCGGCAGTGAAGGGAAGAGAGTTGTTAGTGATGGGGAAAGAGGTCTCGTTGAAGGCCCCGAAGGTGTCGTTGTTCAATCGTTCCCATGCATCGTCAACAGACGTGTAGGTGACTGCAGCACCTCCCGAACTGGGAGGACGCGAAACTCTGCTCACGGGGGTGGGAGCGCGGGGAGCCGAGTACGTGGGTGTTGGCGCTCGGTATGTGGGAGTGGGTGCGCGGTACGTGGGAGTAGGAGCCCGGTAGGTGGGAGTGGGCGCAGGCCGGGGGGCAGAATAGGTGGGTGTGGGAGCCCGATAAGTCGGAGCAGGAGCAGAGTACGTGGGGGTGTACGAACGGGGAGCGCTGTAAGCAGGGGGGCGGTATGATGAGTACGCGGATGCTGCTCTTCCAGCAGAGTAGCCTTCGTTGTAAGAACGGCGACGAGCGCGACCGCCTCCTCCACCCATTTTGGTTGGTTGAGCCGAGAGGAAAAGAAGAAGTCAAGGAAGAGACGGAAAAGGGAGACAGAAAGACAGCTGTCTACGGTGGCGGTCCCGTGCACGTCACGAATTCTTCCAAGGAATCAACTAGCCCTCTGCGGATGAAGCGCAGAAACTTGAAAGCTCTCCACGCACTTTGAGAGCCAACAGATGGAGAAGTTCACTCCCGAGTCGCGAATCTCCCCTAGCTGCCGTCTCAGTGCGGACAACCGTCTCGTCTGATCGAAAAAAATAGTATTCGGGGTTGCGTGACGGAACGCAGAGAGCGCCGACAAGCCGCGTTCGGCCCCGAAAGGCCGGCGAGCTGGGCCCGCCCAGGCCCCAAAACGCGATTTTCTGTGAATCGGGATACACACTCGGATGAGTGCCTTGGTTTCGAGTCACGCTTCAATCGAACAGCCTGGAATGCATGCATGAGGCAATTAATCAAGGGACATTCTCGGATGCGACGCCTTAAATTTTGGGGCCTAAAAGAGAAATTTCAAGGTTTTCTGAACTGCCCAGTGCCCTCCGCAGTGAGGATCCACACAAAGTCGAGACTGCATGCACAGACTGACGTTTCTTCTGTTTGTGCCCTTCTTTCCAGTTGTCGAGCAGAAAGCCAGTCCCCTTGCCAAGCGATCGAGAAGTGCGGCAAAAGGTATCTAAGGCGTGTGACCATTTTTCTGTCATTTTCTGAGTTTTGCAATTAAACCGCTGCCGGTGCGACAGGAAGGATCTTTTAACCAAGATCAGGCAAGAGGAGGAAAGGCACAGACAGGAAAAGAAATGAAGACGGACGAAAAAGAGTCGCCCAATCCCTTCGCGGGAGAGAAGGCCACGATCCTTCAAGAGACACGTATGTTTCACGATCCCCAGCTCAATCCGAAAAAATGCTGTCGTTTGCTGACCAAGGTGATGAACCTGCTGCAGCAGGGACAGCGCTTTACCCAGAAAGAGTCTGCAGATCTCTTTTTCGGAATTACAAAACTCTTCCAGAACCAAAACCAGAGACTGAGACGAATGGTCTTCCTTCTCATCAAGGCCATTCAAGTCACAGAAGCAGAGAGTTTCATGGTCACCAACTGTCTGACGAAAGACATGAACAGCAAAAATGATTTTTATCGCGCCAACGCCATCCGAGTGTTGTCTCGGATCCTCGATCCCTCCATGGCCTCCCAGCTTGACCGTTACCTCAAGACGGCGGTGGTTGACAAAAGCCCCTTCGTTGCTTCTTCTGCCCTCATCTGCGGCATGCAGCTGATGGTGAATGCGCCCGAGGTGGCAAAGAGATGGGTGAACGAAGTCACAGAGTCCGTGTCTTCCAAACACAACATGGTCCAGTTTCATGCCCTTGCTCTTCTGTATGAACTGAAGCGTACAGACAGGCTTGCGCTTCACAAGGTGGTGATGAATTTGACGAAGAGTTTCATGAAGAGCACAATGGCAGAGTGCCTGTTGATCCGAATCTCTGCCCGTGTTCTGAAGTCAGAGAGGGGGGAGGCAGTGATGGAGAAGAGACTGATGGACTATCTTGACGGCTGTCTCAGACACAAGTCGGAGATGGTCATGTTTGAGGCAGCCAAGGCCATGTGCGAATTGGCAGCCGTCGACGAGGCCGGGTCGGGGGGCACGACTGTGTTCGGGTATGATATGATCCCCGCGATAACCGTCCATCAGATTTTCCTCAACTCCCCCACCCCCGTGATTCGGTTTGCCTCCATCCGGCAGCTGAACAAACTCGCTCAGCAGCGCGCGCACCTGGTGGCAAGGTGCAACGCCGACATGGAGCCTCTGCTGGCTGATCAGAACAGGTCGGAAGGGGGAATGCAATGAGAAATTGGTGTGAACAGAAAGAAGGCTCGTGACCGAATCTTGTGTCCGTCAGGAATGCATCTTTGCAGTTTCGAAACCGAGTCTTTGCGTGAGGATGAGAAAGATAGACGGGGAGGGGAAGAGAAGGTGGTGACAGTGGGGGCCGAGAGGAGCATCTAGAAGAAAAGAAAAACAGAGATGTGCTGTGCGAATGCTTTGCTACAGAGGGGCAGGGATGTAGAAAACACGTGAAAACCAAAAAAGAGAAGGACGAAAAGAGAAGGAGCCGGACACGTAAACCTCAGCAGCGGTGTCAAAACTTGTATGTGCTTCCAGGTTTTGCCGACCAACTTTCTGATCCTCTCTCCTCCCCCCCCCTTTCCGATTGCGGCTGTCTTCGTCTCTTCTCTGTGATTATGTCCTTTTTTCCCATTTCCTTCTCTCTTCACTCACAGAGGTCTTCGTGTTGCTCCTTCTTTGTCCTTCTCCCCCTTTCTCGCTTCCACCCAGTGCCAAGAGAAATGAGAGGAACAGCATGAAAGGCAGAGGAGAGTTCTGTGAGTCTGTCTGTGCAAGGACAGCGAATAAGATCGTCTTTCTGTTTGTGATGATCTGTTTTGCATTCTTGCAGGTCGATTGCGACCCTCGCTCTGACGACGCTCCTGAAGACTGGGCACGAGTCTTCCGTTGACAGGCTGGTGAAACAGATCACCTCGTTCATGACAGAGATCTCCGACACCTTCAAGATCGAGGTCGTCAGAGCAGTCAAACAACTCGCCCTCACCTACCCGAACAAGCACAAGGTGTTGATGTCTTTCCTCTCCTCCAACCTGAGAGAGGAAGGCTCCGCAGAGTTCAAACAGGACATCGTCGAGGCTCTCATCCTTCTCGTGAGGGAGATTCCCCAAGCGAAGGAGACGGGCCTGTTGCACCTGTGCGAGTTCATTGAGGACTGTGAGTACCCCGCCCTGTGCACGATGATCTTGTCTTTCCTGGGTGAGCACGCACCGGCCACGTCGTCTCCTGCCAAGTTCGTGAGGTTCATCTACAACCGCCTGATTCTCGAGAACGCCCTCGTCAGGGCAGCGGGAGTCGACGCTCTGGCCAAAATTGCCTTCAAGTGCCCCGCGCTGAAGAGGGACATTCTCGTGCTCCTCGAGAGCTGCACGACTGACAACGACGATGAGGTCAGTCAGTCCGTCTGCATGGGGGGGGGAGAAAGTCGAAAGAGAGATTGCATCGGGGTCTCAAGTGTTTGGTCTTCGAAGCTTCTGGTCGTGTAGCGTGGGCCCACTTTTACTTGCTTCGTGTACTGCTTCTTCGCAAGATGTTCTGTTTTCCAGAGGTTTGATCGGACCTTGGCTGTGGTATGCTTTCCGGTCTCTCCGTACTCGCCGTGTTCTCTTTGTTGTCTTTTGCCTCTTCTGCCTTGTTCGGAAGAAGGAAGGAAGGAAGGAAAGAAAGGCTTGGTCTCTGTCTTTAGTTTAGGTCCATGGGCGAGTGAGTGAGTGAGTGGCCTGTTCGTTCCTGCTGTCTCTCTCTTTCTTCCCCCCCCCCCGGTCTCTCACTCCCCATCTGCCTTCGTTCCTTCCTGTGCCCCTTTCCCTCTTGCTCTTGCAGGTGCGTGATCGCACGAACGTATACGTAGAGATGCTGGAGCGCTCTCTTGAAGAAGAGGGGGCAGGGGCGGCAGACCAGCAAGACCAACTGCTGGCAGGCAGTCTGGACTTCTCCGTCGATGGTCTCTGTGAGATCCTGCAGGTGGGTGAGGGAGGGAAGGAGGCGCACGGCGGGCAAGTGGGGGGGGTTTCTTTTCAAAAGAGTCGACAGGGAATGAAAGAAAGAACATGCAGACAGGCAGAAATTAATTCTCTTCTAAGCCCCACAAGGGTTACGCAGTTCTTCAGAAAGCTTGAGGGGATGAGGTTGTGGGGCTGAGTGAAGAGAAAACAGAGGCAATGCTTTCCATTTGCAGAGTGTGCGGTGGGTGCCTTTTCCTTCCTCTCTGTTTTCAGATCCTGAATCTGTCCATGAGGTCGTTCTGTATCTGCTTGCTTCGCTTAATTGTGGGCAGCTTCATTTAGATTTCCTGACTTCCCCCCTGTTCCTGCCCCTGTGTTCCCTTTTGCTAGACGTCTCTTGTGCCCCCTCCTTCCTTCCTTCCTGTTGTCTTTCTGCAGGCTCACATGAAGGCCAACAAAGACGCTCCTTTCGATCCCTCTGTCGTGCCCTCAGAGGAGGCGTGGGAGGCCCAGAGGCTTGCGTCAGTCAGTGCGGCTGCAGCGAGCACAAAGGAGGAGGGGGGGGCGGCAAAGGCAGCAGCAGGCCCGGCAAGTGCGGGTCCGGCCGCGTCGCGTCCCTCGGCGGCAGTCGAGATCGTCTCAAAGGTCGAGCCTCTGGTGGCAGCTGCAGGCATCAGCAGTCTCGGTGCCCTACAGCACACCTCTCGTCCTCAACAGCTGACAGAGAGCGAGGCAGAGTACACAGTGCAAGCAACCAAGCATATGTTCGAGTCGTGCATTGTTGTTGATTTCCAGATAACCAACACTTTGAACGATCAGCTACTCGAGAACGTGGAAGTTCGGCTAGGGTCGGTTGATGCCTCCACCTGGGAGGTTGTGGGGTGTGTGCCAGCCGAGTCTCTCCCATTCGACAAACCCGGGTCTGCGTACATGCTTTTGAAGAAGCTCTCCGATACCTCGGGGGTCGGGGCGGTACAGGGCACGTTCTCGTGTTCCCTTGCTTACACGATCAAAGAAGCAGGAGACGATCTGGGATACCCTGATGAGTATCCTGTGGAGAACCTGACCCTGACAACAGGGGACTATGTGAGTGCGAGGGGACTGAGACCAGGAGACTTTAAGACTCAGTGGGACGCTCTGGGAACTCAGGTGGGTGGGGGGATGGAGGGAAGGGTTGCGGGTGATCTTGTTTCATACGGCTTTTCATCGTACTTTCTTTTTGAATGCAGTTGAGCTGGTGGTCATTCCTTGTGTCGCAAAACTTTTGCTGATTACCGTCGTTGTCTTCTCTCTCGTCTCTTTCCAGTCGCTGCTCTGTCAACCAACGAAGACTATTTTGCGCAAAGTTCGTTTTTTCTCTCCAATTTATATATGAATAGTTGATCCATGTGTCTTGATGGTTGTCGAAGTAAAAAGGGGGAGGAAGGGAAAGGAAAAGAACCATGCGGCCGTTCCTACGCACCTCTCCGTCTGTTTACGATTTTCATACTCTATTCTGCGCTCTTCCCGTCTGATCGGCCAGTCTCCTCCTTGCGTCCTTTCGACTTAGGAGCAGGGTTTTTCTTCTTTCCGCACAAACGCCTGACCTGTGGCTGCGCAACTCTTTTCTTCTTTCTTCGCAGGGTGTCGAGACGGCCGGAAACTTTTCGTTGTCGGGAATGAAAACACTGGAACAGGCAGTGAAGGGCCTAACAACGAAACTGGCCATGGCGCCGTGCGAGGATTCGGCGAAGGTGGAGGCGGGGGCGTCAAGGCACACGCTGCTGCTTTCAGGGACTTTCGCGGGAGGGGTGCAGGTCCTTGCGCGTTGCGTTGTCGGGATGCATCCTCAGCACGGGTGTCTGTTGAAGTTGGCAGTTCGGTCGCGTAACGACCAGATCTGTGCTGTGATCGTGGGAGCAGTAGAATGAAGGAATAGATGTATGAATGAATGAGTGTGGAGTTGGGTGGGGGGGGGAGGGGTTTGTGTTGTGTGCATGTATGCGTGTCTGCGTGCATGAGGGCGGTCAGGGGGGTAAGAGGCATTTTTTGCGGAGGCATGTAGGAAGGTGTGGACTTCTCTTTCCTTCTCTCTCTCGTGCCGGAGAGGGCCTGTAAGGGTTGCAAAGAAGGAAAGAAGAGATGTTTGAGACGCCCGAAGATGTAGATGCAAAACGGGCGGGTTTTTGTTATCTTTTCTCCCTTTCCCTTTCTCCTCTGCTTCCTCTCAAAAAGAGGTCGAGGGGTTCTTTAACCGTCAGAAGCGACGCAACAAGAAGCGTTCGTCTTCCTTTTCTCTTTACTCCGATGGACCATAGGATGGCGGGGGGGGCGGGATTTGGGGGGTGAGTGAGGGTGAGAAGGGGAGATGGCCGCTTCTCGGACTTCACTCAGGCAATTAAGGAAAGGAGGCAGAGGCCAATCTTTAGGGGTGGGCGGTGTCTCTTTCGTCTTATGTTCGTCTGCGGGTCCTCTTCTTGTGTTCCCTTTTTCTGTCTGCTTTAGATAGGCGGGTAGGTGCGTGGGCTGTCACCTGGGCAAGATCGGAATAAATTGCCTTGGGAGGCAGGCAGCCGTGTGAGGCTGACTGAATGGAAAGGCAGCGGAGGGGAGAGGGGGAAGTCCGGGTTTTCGAATGGTTCAGCCCGTTCTCTCCTGTTGCTCTACAGGGAGGGGCTGGGGGCCTTGCATCAAATAGATGCACGGATGGATGGGGTTGGTGGAAAATCAAAGCGGGGGGGAGGGGGGGGTGCTGGTGCTTGCTGACGTCTCTTTGTTGAGCGGGGGACCCCCGACCATCGCGTGTCTGCCTCGCTCTCTTCCATGCTTGCACACCTTTTCCTTTCCGTCATTCCTCCCTGGGTCGATCAGTCGATCGAACGTCTTCCATTCACTCACTCACCCAGCCTCTCAAGCAACTCGGTCCTGAGGGAAGAAAGAGAGGCAAGGGAGCTCTGTGCGTCTCTCCCGGTGCTTGGTTTTGGGGGAACCGGAATGAACCGGAGGGGGGCACAAAATCAGGAAAAATTCTTTGGATGAGTGCCTCGGGCCGCCTGCCTGGAAAGACTTGCATGCATGCATGCATGATTCATCGATTCAACGGTGACTGCATGATCCGCGTGCAAATTTGCATGCGGCTACTGCAGGATGAATGGAATTTGAATTCAAAGGGGGGGAATAGGGCGGTGTGCCAGGATGTGTCTGCAGGGTAGTGCGAGGGTCATAGGCAATGTACGGCATTGAAAGTAGAAAAATGAATCAAATTCTAGTAGAAACAGTAGATTCAAATCTAGATTCAAATAGATTTCATACTAGTTTTCCATGATAACGATGCCACTAGCGATACCAGCTAGGATGGCAGTGATAATTAATTGATTGATTGATTATGATTGATTGATTGAATTCTATAATTTCTATTGGTTCCAACTTAGCCTAACTTCCAACTAGGCGACGCACAGTGATTGAGTGGTAAAAAAAAAATAAAAATAGACCTTTCCAGATTTTTTTTTTTCTTTTTTTCTACGAAGGATTTTCTAGAGCACCTCTAGGAGCACCTAGAAGAGCACTTTTTAGAAGTACTTTTAAACTAACTTCCTCGCGAACTTATTACTCAACTCAAAGTTTTAAACATCTTTCAACCCTAGTTTTAACCCTAGTTCTAGTTGTTATTGTATGTTTGTCTCTACTAGTGTCTTCACCATTCCATCATTGACTTTGTTGAACAGGGACCAATCAATCTTTTTTCCCTTGTTCAACTGCACTGTCACCAGACTTTTCTCTCTTCTCTTTGCTGTGTCTGTTAAAAAAACTAACCATGTCTTCTTATTTTCTATTCACATTGACTTGCATCCGCCCTTTCTTTCTCATAAATTCTGTAGCCACTTCAGTATCATCCCCACGCGGTATCGACTCGTACTCTTGGTTGAACACATTTTAATAATTTAATTCACGGCTGGCCGCTACATCTGCATCATCACCTTGCTCATCCTCCTTCTCCCCCTCGTCTTCAGCATCTTCATACAGTTCTTCAGATGCAAAGATGTCGACCTGGAAAACATCTTCCAACCGTTCTACTTCGTTAAAAAGACGAAGTGCTCTCTCCTCTACCGTCTCATTCCTCCTCCTCTCTTCTTTCGGGAAAAAAGTTTCTGGTTGCACAGAGTACAAGAGGCACGCGGTCTCCTTCACTCCATCCTCAATTATGCTCTTCAGCATCTCATCGTCTCAGCGCCAACGGAGAGATTCACTGAAACCTTCCATGCAAGAGATTCTCTCTCTTGCGTGTTTCGTCCAAGAAACGACAGACAGGCAGAGTGGCTCGAAACAGTGCGCCTCCATGCAAAAGTTGAGCAGAAATGGAAAACGAACGGAGGGACTAAGAAGGTGAAACTGATGTGGCTCTCAGGAGACCACACAAGACAGAAAGAAGGGGATCGTCTCAGCGCTCAGCAGCAACAGAAACTTAATGTAATGCTTGAGCAGTGTGAGGAGAACAGAGGCCAGACAATTCGCGTTGCTGACCTCCTGAGTGATTACAAGGCCATTACGAAGATTAGGTAAATATGGTGGTCTTTGCTCCTGCTTTCGCTTTCTTTGTTTTGTATGTTCGTTTCAGACGGTTCGCGTATTCATCCGAAAGACGCTGTCAGTTAGATAAACACACAGACAAAGACGCACACACATATACATACGTTTGTGGTGGTTCTCTCAGACACATCTGACATCCTTCTTGCTTCCCTCCTCTGAGGGATGCCGGGTGATGGACTAGGTGATGGACCAACTAAGTGTGAGAGACGAGAGAGACAGAGGGAGTGACCCGGTTCGTCGTTTCACCATTCATACTAATTGAAAAATGAATGAAGTCTGCGTGTATGGCACTGCACGCAGCGACCATCGCAAAAAGAGATTACAGGGATGAAGGCGAGCGGGCAGACGAAGGGAAAAGGGGGCTCTCTTTTGTCCTATGCAAAGAGTGATAAGAAGGATGGATACATGGATGCAGATAGAAGAGCAGACAGAGGAGAAGTTCTTTAACTAGCTCTTTGACGATATCTAGGACGATATACATTTCGAAACTCTAGTCGAAGCTAGTTTTGGTCAATCTTTTTAAGCGTCTACCAAGCTAAAAGTGAAACTGGGATCCTAGATATGATTCAAACTCTAGTTGAAGCTAGTCATTTAACCTTTATTTTTTTTATATATACAATAAAATTTTAAATAAATAAAAAAAAAGAATAGACGTTTTTAGATTATTTTTTTTTACCACTGTGCGTCACCTAGACTTCCAAGCTAGGCCTCAAGAATTCTCGCTATTATTAATGTGTATATATATATATATGTATGATATTATATGTATATATGAGCTACTAGCTAGTGTATGAGAGAAAAACTAGGAGAAAAAATGAGAAAAACTTAGGGAGAGTATAATAAATGTAAGCTGTTTTACGAGAGTCTTAGTACTATCAGATACAGGTGGTTAAAGTCTGACAGACATCGGTTGGTTTAGTCTAGCAGTTAATGTCAATCTCGAGCATTCTTAGTGATGACGTTAAGCAGACACATCAAGCATATACTTCACTAAAAGCACTTAATGAAAGTATGCCCGACTTTACGATATGCAGTCTCGTGATACACCTATGTACGCTATGTAGCCCGGGTCCCCCGTCCGGCCCACATCTGTCTGACGCTTGCCAGCCCTTTATTACTCAGTCTCCTTATTAGACAGAATGCCCCTCACACTTGCCCACCTTTCAAACCAACATCCACGCTTAGCTCTGAAAACTGATATATTAATCATGTATCCATCAAGCGATCGGACAATCAATTCTCATGTCTATCTATCTTCTCATCAAGCGCCTATCTAGCATGCCCTCGAGCGATCGAGTTATCATCATACATTGTCTCTCACCCTATGCCTTTCCTCCCTCATACTGCCCGTCTATCATTTTTCTTTCCTTTTGAAATCAGCGATCCTTTCTTTTGCTTTCTCAAAATTCTTCGCTGGCTCCCACAAAGCATCCTTCACTCAAAACCCTTTCCATTTGACTAAATAATACTGCTTCCCTAAAATTTTCTTGCTGTCCAAAATTCTATCTACCTTGTACTCAGGGCCCTCGAACCTCGGAAGTCTAACTGCAGGTGAAGGGTTACCCGGCTCTCTTATATACTTCTTCAGATAGTTCACATTTACTATAGGATGAATGCGAACTCCTGCCAGGAAGATCAACTCATATGCTCCTCATGTGATTGCCCTCTCTACCTTAAAAGGACTAAACCACACAGGCTTAAGCTTTCTCTTTACTCCCTCTGGCCTTCTTTTTTGTTCGAAAAATTCTCTATACACCAACACCCAATCTCCTGGACCCAATTCTAGTTCCCTATGATGACGATCATAATAGTGAGCTGCCGTCTCCCTTGCTTGCTCCAGGCACTCCTTCGCTTATGGCGTCTCTGCCCTGTGTCATGCGGTGAAGTCAGCTGCTGCCGGAGACAGCGAACTTCCCCGAACAGGCACTGCAGGCAGTTGGATTGGATGAAAGCCATGCACAAATCTAAATGGTGAGAGACCTGTCACTGGATGCACACTGTCTCTATATGCAAACTGACATGCTGGCAAAGCCTCGGCCCAGTCTTCCTGATGATCCATCACGAAACACCTTAACATCTCCCTGATCGTTCTGTTGTCTCTCTCTGTCTGTCTGTCTGTCTGCGTATGTCTAGAAGAGCTCATAATTCTTGATTTTTGATTTTCAGAGTCTTTGCAATTCTCGCTAAAATGCAGAGATGAAGCGAGAATCGCGATCAGAAAGAAGAGAACAAAATATACCGACCAAGCATACCATTCTCTCAAATACAATCGATACTGTCTCTTCTCCCGTGACCTCTTCCCACACCGGGATGAAAAATATATCCTTTGACAAACGATCAACAACAGAGAAAATTCTATT
This sequence comes from Chromera velia, assembly GCA_018398765.1. Taxonomy (NCBI): domain Eukaryota; family Chromeraceae; genus Chromera; species Chromera velia. Next base: position 44,105 of record JAHBMJ010005903.1, on the reverse strand, counting down.
CACAATTCTTCCCCAGAGCAACGTTCTCGGCAGACCAAACAGAAAGTTGAGAGAAAGAAATTCATATGGACACTCAGGGATAGGCAAAGGATTAAGCAGACCAGGTCTTTTCTGGGTGGAATGTTTTGTTCTCTGACAGGCATCACACCGAGCCACATACTTTCTGACTGATAAATACATGTTGGGCCAGTAAAACTTACTGTTCAGCTTGAAAAATATCTTTTTTGGCCCCAGATGTCCTCTGAGCACCGTGTCATGATGCTCAAAGATCATCTGCCTCTGCAGAACATCAATCAGAATGGCTAATCTGTCTTTGAAATAAAGAAAGCCATCAAGTTTGAACAAGAGTGAATGGTTGAATTCTTATTCTCAAGTGACGAGGCACAAGCACCTCTGGATGCTTCAATACTTCGATGAGCTCCTGAAAGAATCTTTCTTTTTTGTATCCTCTTTTCACTTCCTTCAAGAACTCTTCATTCATATCCACTCTCATCTCAATGCCTGCCAACAGTCCTTTCACTTCCTTTTCTTCTTCCTTTCTCTTTTCAGTCTTTTCTTCCACTCTCTGCTTTTGTTCAGTTCTCACAAGCACGTATCGAAGCGTAAAACCTATCTGGTCCAACAACAAAACCCAACGACGTATGCGAGGAGACATTTGCATTCGATCGGCGGTCGACGTGACTGTCTTCAAACTTTCATGATCATTCCATATCTGGATCGTATATAAAACGTACGGATGCCAGATCTTGACTGCGAATACATAAACAAGGAACTCTTTGTCTCTAATGTAGTAGTTCTTCTCTGCTGGGCTCATTGTTCTCGAAGCAAATGCACATGGCCGAAGGATCCTGACACATGGATCCTTCTGCATGAGCACAGCAGCAACAGTCGCAGTCTTTCAAAAATTTCAAATGGACGAGTAGGATCAGGAATGTATAATTCAGTTACCTGCTTGACTGCTTCTTTGACTACCTCAAAACTCGCCTGCTGCTCTTCTTTCCACTCAAACTTCACCGTCTTTTTTAGCAAGCGATAAAGAGGCGCAGCCTTCTTGCTGAATTCAAACATAAAACGTCTCACCCAAGAAGCCAAACTAAGAAAAGAATGCAACTCACTCATATTCTTAGGCACTAGCCAATTTTCTATCTCTTCTGTTTTCTTTGTCTCTGGCCTCACTCTTTTCTCTGAGATCCTCAGCCCCAAGAATGTCACCTCTCTTTTAAAAAAATGACACTTCGACAGCTTTGTAAACAGATTTGCCTGTCTGAGGAGAAAAAGAACATGAGAGACATACCGTTTATGTTCCTCTCTTGTCTTTGAATAAATTAGAATATCATCTAAAAATACAGATACATACCGATCAAGGTACTCCCTCAATATATACTGAATCAATCGCATGGCTGCCAAGGGGGCATTCGTTAATCCAAAAGAGACCACCAGCCATTCATAATTCCTATACCTCATCATGAAGGCTATTTTGGGCACATCTTTCTCTCTGATTCTCATCTGATGGTAGTACTGCCGAAGATCAAGAGCTATAAAAAATTTTGTCCCATACAGCCTATCGATCAAATCTTGAGGATAAGGCAATGGATGTTTGTCCTTCACTGTGATTTTATTTAATCCCGTATAGTCACAACACATCCTCATTGTCCCATCCTTCTTTACCACAAACAAAACTGGTGCTGGAAAAGGAGAACAAGATGGTCGAATGAATCTTTGCTTCAAGTATGTATCAACTTGCTTCCTCAATTCATTTAGCTTACCCAAAGAGAGACGATAGGGTAGGCGAGCTGGAGGCGGGTGTCCTGGTTCGAAATCTATCTTGAAGTCAAGTCCTTCCCCCCTGGACGGCGGCAACCCTGTCAAGGAATCAGGAAAGAGAGATGCATTGTCTGCTACAATTCTCTTCACATTGATCGGCATGGTCGATTTCTTCAGGTACTCACGAACCTTAGTCAATTCAGATGAAGAGAAAACAGGATGATCAGAAGGAAGAGAAGAAAGAAAATTATCATTCATTGCCTCACTACCCCTAAATCCCTTTCTATTCTCCCCAGCATTCTTTCTCCCCCCGTCCTCACTGACTTTATGCAATCCCTGAACCCTGCAGGCAACCCCAGTGGACTCACTGAAAGGGATTTCTGTCTGCAGTCTGACTAGATGGCAGACAGCTCCTTTCCAGATCGCCCGCTTTGCCTGCAGAGAAGAGAGAAGAGGAGAAGTGCTGAATGTTTGTTCCTCGTCCTCTTCCTCTAACTCCATATCTGGAACCTAATAAATCAATTTCTTTCTGAACCAAAAACGTAGACTTTGAGACGACTACTGCAGTTTAGGCTCATATGCACGACCCCATTTTGTCCCTAAGATTAAATCATACTCATCCAGGTCGGCCCATATTGCACCCACTGTCTCTTGATACCTCTGAATGTTGATCGGTACTGTGGGTGCACACTCACAGACCGACCGAGTCTTCGAGGACTTGAGGGCACCGTGCAAGTTGACGGGTTATCTCAATCTGCACATATGGAGATGGTAGGCATGGGCAAAACGACGGTCAAGATAAATATCATCTGCACCCGAATCAACCAAAACTCTGACAGGTGCACCAGCCACTCAATCTGAAAACACAAACAACCCCGGACGGACCCCTGTTTCATTTTTCTCCTCCTTCATTTCCATTGGCACGTCTTCCTTCTCAGGGCTTCCTCCTGTCTTGGGGCACTGACCATAAGTTTCGAGTCCCTCTGCTCCTATCACCTCATCCATCTCAAAACCTTCGTAGATCGTTCGAACTCCCCTACCTGCCAGCTTCCTTCTATCCCTTCCTCTTCCTCTGAAACCACCGTCTCTGTGTCCCCCTCTCCACTGTGACTGGCCTAGAGGTGGCCATGCTTGGGCGGTCGGGAATGGAGCTCCAAACCCTCTACAATCTCCCTGGTATCCGCCTCTGCCCTGCCCCTATCCCTCCTACCTGAAATCTCCATGGAATCTCCCGTAGTCCTGCGAGTTCTGAGGGTTCCTTCCACCAGTGAGTCTCCGCATTCCAGAGAAGTTTCCGCCGAGTCCAGAGAAGGGACCTGGACACTGCCTAGCAGTATGCCCTACGAGGCGGCATCTGAAACACCTTCCCTCTGCAATGTAGAGAGGCTTCTCTGCCGGTGTGAGTGGTGATGGGAGTTGATGGACCCCACACAGGTCTATGGGGACGGGCTCTTCCTCTTGTCCCAGTGGAAAGTTGCATTGGGCACTTTTCCCACTACTCTCGAAGGCACTCAGCCTTTGGAAGTCTCGTATCCTGCTTCGCGGTCCTTCTCCACCAGAGAGAAAGACCTCAAGCTTGCTTGCCGTCTTCATGGTGATGACCAAGTTGACCGGATACGCCTTGTTTGTTTCAAGGCGGACATCTGCTGGTAAACCAGAGATGTAGTCTTCAACGATGTCTTCTTTGATCAACCGGCCCTTCAGTTTTGCAACAAGCGGCTTGAATCGCTTGTTATAGTCGTCAACCCTAGCTCCAGTGCATTGGCACTTCTTCAAGTCCTTTTTGGCCTTCTATCTGGCCAGTGTGTCTGAATAGTGCTCGATGAGGACAGCTTTCAACGACTCTCAATTCTGCAATGGTCCGTTCTCGACCTCATAGAGGTTAAATCATTCCTTCAGGTCGTGGGACATTCTGTTCTTTGCCACCAGTACCTTATCCAGGTCCAACACTTTCTCAAGTTTGTAGAAGTCTTCTACATCTTTCAACCACCTGATTAGTTTAGCTCGCACTCTAGAAAACAGAGCAGGGACCTCACACAGCTTCATGTAGTGCGATGGGGACGCGGTTGTACTTTAGGCTGGCGTAATGGCAGGTGACGTCACCGTTGCCTGGACAGATTCCTGAGGGGCTTGAGAAACAAGTAATTGCAGAGTTTCTCCATGCAGGTTTTGTATTGTCTGCATAGAGTCAATCCGCTAAGACAGTCCTTCAATGGCCCCGACAATCTGTAGAATCCCCGGAGCCGGTATATCCTCTGTCATCCCTTCCATTGACATATGGAGTTGACAGTTGGTAGACTGAACCAGTCTGAGTACACTGAATTCAACAAGAGCACTCTCCCTCAACTAAGGGTAGAACGAGGCTTTGAACTACCAGATGTAAGCTGTTTTACGGGAGTCTTAGTACTATCAAATACAGGTGGTTAAAGTCTGACAGACATCGATTGGTTTGGTCTAGCAGTTAATGTCAATCTTGAGCATTCTTAGTGATGATGTCAAGCACACACATCAAGCATGCACTTCACTAAAATCACTTAATGAAACGCTATGTGGCCTGGGTCCCCCGTCTGGCCCACATCTGCCTAACGCTTGCCAGCCCTTTATTACTCAGTCTTCTTATTAGGCGGAATGCCCCTCACAACAAATAGTCACGTAAAGATAACATAGAACTACATGGAACTGAGCCCGTTTAAGGCCCCGTTACTGGAGGGGTGTTTTTATCCTTTAATCCTTCCTTCTGTGGACGAACTTCCAATGAAGTTAGTTAGTTAGAGGATGCCTAACCCTAGTTGGAGTACTAAGCTCCCGGGTGGCACATACATGCATGGTAATTGTTTGTTAACCGGTGGAGTTGATTAGTTAATCACTTTCTAGGATTGGGAGACAGGCATCAAAGAGACAGGCCGGATACGAGTGTAGAAGCGATCAAATGACATGACGGATGAAGAGTTCAGATGTACTTGCACCGGGGAGTGGACAGTTATAATCATTTGAATTAATGGATTCTAGCTCAGCCAGGCAGTGCAGGAATTCTCTTTCATCCAGCTACTTGGCATAAGAAGAAAATCTATGCAAATCATGAAGTCATCAACAAACCGAATACAAGAATCATGTACACAGAGTTTGTGGTTGCGACATTCAACAGACAGAGCACTGCTTTCGCTTTGTGAGTTAAATGAGAGCAGACGTAAAAAACCGAATAAAGAGCCGTCGGTTACTGTGAGAGCAGATCGAGGGAGGGCGGAAAAGGAATAGAGACCAGAGGCGGATTTGTTGCAAAGAAGAAACACAAACATGTGATGAGAGGAGGGAAAAGCTAGGGGAAAAGCTTGTTGAAGGGGGGTGAGTTTGGCAAGAAGAGGGAAATGTGAAGAAGCGATAGCCCCCGCCCGCCGCGTATAGACCTCTTCCACAACTGTATGTCTAGCTCTGCCCTTAAAAAAGAGAGAGCCAGTGCCTTGAATTCTCCATCGCTGCTGCCCGCTGGTGCCAGGGTGTTGCGGCACTCCCACCTCCAACGAACAAACAAAATCCAGACCAGCCCAACGAAGCAGCCGCAAGGAAACTCTCGAAAACTCTGGACAACTGTTTCCCTTCCAGGCATGCAGCATTGCAGCGGGAATGGTGTGCATGATTTGCGAGAGCGAGCACCACCAGTCGGCCACTCTAGAGCAAAGCAGGGCTTTTGCAGGAAGCAGACCGAAAATACACAGGGAGGGCAAACGAAGACTGTGAGCAGACATGATTTCTTACTTATCAAAGAAATATAACGATTTGCTTTTACATTAAATATATTTTTGTTTCTTTATATGATTGATTAATTGATCGCATCGTTTTGTCTTCAAAAAGTTGGTTGAATTAAGTTGAATTGCATTTTGGATTTCATCATTTCGATAAATTTCTATGGATTTCAGTTGACGAGGGTCCACACATATTTTTGAGCGCAAAATCGGAGCTGGTCATACATAGGTTGGAAGTGATAGTGATATTGAGCTCACCGCCAGACCTAGGCACTGGCATAGGCTTATGCCCTAAAAATGTACACAATCGGGTCAGAAACCTAAGCATGAACCTAAGCACTACTAAACACCAACCAAAGCTACATGATACGGAGGCCAGGTGATGCAGACGGAACCTCGATCGATCGCTAATCGACTAACGCCAGGCCTAAAGAGGCAATAAGAGGCAGGCAACAACCAAGTAAAAGGAAACGAAGATACTGGATTATGGTAGATTGACCGTGTGCTCCTACTGACATATTTGTACACAGACAATATAAGATCTCAGCTGTTGGAAGAGACTTTCAATTTCCTAGAATCTCCATTATAGATTCTTTTTTCGGGTCGGCTCCTTGCCTTGAACCTTGGAATTCTATAGACCGTCACGTGCATGCAGTGAAGTCCAGTCTCTCTGCTGTCCCTGTAGACTGATTCTTAGGCACTTGAGGGACTCAGAGATGTATAAGTCAGTGAAAGAACGGCTCGGTCAGGTGGAAGTGGAAGAGGCACCCCCGGATACGGGGAAAATGGTTGAGCCAAAGAAGAGGATCCCAGATAGAATGGTTGTGAAACCATATCTGCCGGGTCATGAGCTGAAGGCAGACGAAGTCATCGTCCATACGTTTGACACAGAGAAGACGGGAATGACAGAATGGGTCCTGGTGAAGATGAGGGTGGCAGACGCTGCGAATTTGAAAGCTATGAACAAGGATGCCCTCGAGTCCTCTATGAAGATGGAGGTAATGAATAAACAGGCATGCGATAGACTGATCATGCCGTCAAGGAAAATGAAGAAGGGGGGAGAGATAAACGAAAAGGCACATATCGGAATGATGGAGGTGAAAGAAGCGTGTGATGAGATGGTGGAGGGGGTGTTGATGCCAATGCTTCAGATGCCGCTCGACGGGGTGTTCTCGAAATCCAGAAGGGAGTATATGATGATGCAGAAGGGAATGGAATACAGAAAATACAACTGGAGGCTGACGAACAAAGTGAGAAAATAGGGAGCTGCATACATTGACGCACACCTGGCCACTGAACATATAGCTGCCAGAGCGGGGGCACAGGTAGATGTGGCGAGTGAGATGTTATGCTCAGTGGCGGAGATGGTGAAAGAGCATGAAGTCATGAAAATTTATGGGCGGGTTGTTCGTCTTCAGGAAGAGATGAAGAAAACCCGGAGAGGAGGGAGGAGTGGGCCAATGGGTGGGAAACATTCTATGTAACCGACCTGTGACATCTAATCAGGGGGGATCACAGTTGAGGATGTAGATGTAGATAGCCCTGGGGTGACAGAGAAGGGGATTCCGAACACAGGGGTGGATGTACGCCAGACTGGGGGGGGTGGAATGATGGACAGAGGGATGAATGATGGGAAGAAGGGGGATGGGGGAATTAGTCTGATAGTGCCTAACGGAAGGCCGAGAGTGAATAGTAATACAGGGGCGAACGGGGTGGGGAGGGGAGGGATGCAGGATAGCTTTGGGAGGCAGACAGGGACAGAGTCACCTAAGCGAGTGAGGCAGGTAACGCATTCCTCGGAGGGGAAGCAGGGGAACACAGACTCGGGGTTCGTGACCCCAAGATCCATGGGGGAGAGAGAGGGGGAGGGTCAGCAGATGCGAAAGAGAGCTGTGACGCCCTTCAGACCGTCGTCTGCCGGGAGGGACAGGCCCACAATAAATGAAATGCAAATCTTCTCCCCAAATGTGCCGATGGTAGGTGGAAGGATCGCATACGAGACACTGGTCGACCTTCCGGTGTATCGACAACCAAAGAATGGAGGTTTGGGGGGGAAACTCTGGCAAGAATGTATGGATGATGCCAGACTGATGGTGTCTGTCATGTGCAGTGAAATACGGCGGGGCCAGGTGAGGAGGGAGATGATCTCAACACTGAGAGACAGTGCAGTGGACGGGGATCTGGAGGGCTGTGACCTTCTAGAACTTGTTTATGCTTTCATCATACAGAAGAAGAGGGTTGAGGCTCTCTATCTGCAGTAGGAGAAGGAGGGAGAGGGGGGGAAGGGAATGGGAGGTCGCTAGGTGGGACCTGAGTAACTAGGGATTCAAGAGCATGTCGGGAGGAGCAGTGGTCAGTTGAATGTTCAAATTAATTTTGATTCTTCTTTTTTGTTGTCTTTGTCTGATAAATTGCATGAGAAAGTGAGAGAACTGGTTGGAGTGATTGGGAAGGATACAGGGAATGGAAGGGGTTTTGGCAGGGAAAGTGTGAGAGAGAAAGTGGAGTCTGACCTTGATCGTCTTTCCCTCAGATTGGCTGGGGTGCGGATGTTTGTTGCATCCCTCCATATGCACGCAGTTCAAGCCTGTCCTGTTTGTACATCGGAGATTCACAGATGCGATTGCCCGTTGACGACGGTTCTTATCATTCAGACAACACAGCCACCTTCATACACTCTTCATGTTATGCCTGCGTCCCCTGAGGATGTGATGAATCCTTCTTGCAAGCTTCGGACTGTCTTTAAGAGAGGGTTTGGTCAGAAATGTTTGAAGAGACTTGTATATTCCCACTCGCTGGCTGCTTCTACATGGTTAGGTCTGTCTGATACGAAATATTCTTCCTTTCTGAGAGAGGTCAAGGATGCTTGTGCTGGGGTAGGAGAGGATGCATCATGGTGGGACAAGGGAGTAATATATTTGATTTGGTCACGATGGAAGAGAGGCTTTTATATTGGAAGTACCGTTAGTAGGGCGCTCGATCGGTTCTTTCAGCACCTCACAAGTGCATTAAAACCGTGTCGCGTTGGGAAGAAATGTAATAAGATGGGTCATGGGTATGCACATCGCTTCTATTCTGTTTTGTCTGCTGATGCTTCCAGACACGGCCTCTTTGTTATCCTTCCTATTGCAAAGATTGAAGGTGGTCAGATAAATTTGCATATGATGGAATACTTATGTATTCGTGCATACAAACCTACATGGAATACAGTTAGTGTGTTGAGGAGATTTAAGAATGACCCGGTGCGTAATCTGAGGGACCCTAATAAAAGGGATGTTCGCTCAATTGCGTGCAGGTGTAGTGACAGGGTCTCAAGTCTGAGGAGGAGACTTGAATCTTCTGTTCACATGTCGAAGTTGGCGGGAAGAGTTGATAAAGGGGGCATTTTCCAATCTCGCTTCCTTTTCCTCTATAGGGTCACTGGCGAAGAGGGTATGGGGGCGAAGAGAGGGGAAGGGGACGTGATTTCTCTTTTTCGTGCACGACTGCTGACTGCATTGTTCAAGAAGGTCCTTCCTGATTCGTCTCTTCGTTCATTTGATGCGACGAAGAATGATTTGAGTGCATGTATGCGCATGGTGCCCAGGGGCGGGATTCTTGGGGGAGGGAGGGCAACTTTTAACTTGAATGCGAGACGAATGTGCGAGTTAAATGGCTCGTCAGCAGCGACTTTGCTCAGAGGGGAGCTGATTACGATTCGGGTGCCTCTTGCTGACTTATCTTTTTTCCGATCTTTTTATTTTGCCATGTTTGAGGAGATAAGGAAAACTGTGTCTCCATTGTCAAACGTGAGGCTTCGCTTTCTCCCTACAAAGCTGACTGATCTCCAACAGACTTTGGACAATACATATGGGATTTGTGGGGAAGGAGGAGGGGGTGAAGGTTCTTCTTGTGGATCGTCGTGTCATTGTAGAGAGATTACGGAATTATTTGATCTTCTTTTGCTTGATGGTCATGTGTGTTGTCTACTGTCTGCGTCTTCCTCTCTTAGATCTTTCTTCTCTCTTCCTCCTCATTTTTTTTCCAAGGCCAAATTATGGCCTAACACTGGTGCATGGAATGTTGTCCCGAAGGGTATTGAGTCTTTCCTCCGTTTTGTTCTCACTTCTGATAGTGGCACTCAGGAGGGGGTTGGTCTAGGAAGGACAATGGGAAGGGGGAGGGGAAGGGAGAATACAAGAGCCTCAGGCAGGTCAATGAAAGGGGTCTTATCTCCTACAATGATTGCCAACCTTTGGGAGCGGTGGGTTTCAACGTTTTCGTATGCTCAGACAGATGAGAAAGGGGCCGGCCGTCCCAAGGAAATCTATGACAATCAGAAAGTTATTGACTGCTCTAGCGGTTGTGCCAGTTGACAAGGCTAGAGGAGATCTGACTTTTTTGTGTAAAGGGAAATACATTGAGGCAGTGGCGAGAGCTTTTCTTTCTGATTCTTCTTATGGAAAAATTGGGGAGGGTGAGTTTTCTGCTTCTCTAGACCTTCTGGAGAATGGTTTTCCGAATGAAAAGGATGCATGGGTGTCTTTTTTGAATCAGTTCAAGAAATTCAACAGGAAGAAATACTACTTTAGGATTGGGATCCTTTGGGTGAAACGTAAGTCTTGGGGAGTTGAGGGGGAGCTCCCTGAGTCTTGGTCCTCTTTGAAGTACAGGCCATTGGTATCTTATAAGAGACATGCCAGACGTGAGATCTTCTCTTTCTTTTGTAAGGCTTTGAATGGCTGTCTTTCTTACTTTTCGCCGCATTGTGATTTTGACTTTGTCTTTGCTTTTCAGGATAAGGTTGCGATCTTTAATTCAGGGTTTCAGAAACTTGCAAATCGTGGCTCTTGTGTTTCTCCTAATTCGTATTGGCCTCGGGGTGGACTTGGTCTGCTGGTGGACGACATCAAAGCATTTTTTCCCTCTCTACCCAGAGCTGATTTCCTTTCTTGTCTGAATGACTTTGTTCATTTCATTCATTCTTCCTCTAGATATCGCTTTGTTGTATTACCGATCCATAAGTCTTTTTATATTAAAGAGGCGGGTCCGGAAGAGGGTGAGAAGTGGTATTCTCGGAGACGTTACTTAAAACCTATTGCTTTTTTATTTCTTGCCCTCTTGATATGCTGGCTCGTATAATTAATCTTGATTTTGTTTCAAATGTAATTTGGATTCAAGGGAAGATGGTCAGACAGTATGAAGGTTTTCCTCAAGGGAGTCCATGCTCTCCTGGTGGGGCCCGATTTTTTGCCGCGTGGAAAGAGTACTCTGTTGCATTGATGAGATCGAAGCCTTCATGGGGGGGGGAGAAATGGATAGCAGGGAGATACATGGACGATAGAACGATTGTTTTTAGGTCTGACTGTGGTATGAGTGACGTGCCAGATGACCCCATAATGGAAAAGTTACTTGAAGAAGACTTCTACAGTCCTGCATGCGTTTTAGAGCATCAGAAGGGATCTACGGTGCTTGGTCTGCGTCTTTTCTCTTTACCGGAATCTCCTTCAATTTTGCTTTTTGCTGCTGTTAATCCTAACCATGATGTTCTTTTTAATTTCTTTCGTGATTTGGTTGCTTTTTCTCTGTTGCCCATTTCTGGAGGATGGTCGTCTTTTCCTAACCTACCTTTACTTCGTAGAGTGCGTCTGATACATACTTTCTACTGTGTTCCTTCTGTTTCGGCCAAGAAGGGCCTAATATCCTCTCATCTTATTCGGACACTTCTTTTTTGTAATATACCTGCGGTTGTCCTGGTTGACGAACTTACTTTTCTGTTTTTGGAGTTATATATTTTGAGATGGCTTGTTTCGTTTCTGCTTGATTTGTTCATGTCTGCAGTCTGTCGGACTGGTGATGATGGTCTTCGTTCTCTTTGGAAGGCGCGTTTGTCCTTTCTTTGTTTTGTTCTAAAATAATCTATATATGACTGATTTTCAGCGTTACGGCCTTTTGTTGTCGTTTGCTTCCGCAAGTGCACTTGAGAACCGTCAGCGATAGATAAAAGACAGCGGTATGGATATGGAGGGGCGTCGTGCGCGGGACACTACGTGTGTTCTCTGATCATGCCTACGGTCTATCCATCAGCTTGCAAGGATCGATGTAATACTGCGATTAATTGGCATGCTGATTTCGAGCTATTAATGTTTAGCTCGGCGTGTATGCGAAGCGTCAGTCTCCGATGGTTTTTCGCATGCATGCGTTTTTTGTATGTCGTGTAATTAGCATGTATTCGATAAATTCCAATTGAATCGGACAGTAGCCTGTTGGATTGTACTAGATTATGGTAGATTGACCGTGTGCTCCTACCAACACATTTGTGCACAGACAACATAAGATCTCAGCTGTTGGAAGAGACTTTCAATTTCCTAGAATCTCCATTATGAAGATCCGGAAGAATCGGTGCATGACGCTGCATGAAATTAAGGCGGCGGTCTTCAGGTCGGAAGTGTGTGCATGCGCACGCGCGTCCCCAACCGGATCCGATTATATCCGATCGTGTGCATGTGCATGGCCATGTGTCTGCCAGGAGTACGTGCGTCATGCAGATTAATTGTGTATATGGCCACGCAGTCGATCGCAGTCTGACAGGATCGAAGTGCATGCTCCACCTTCAGATTCTTCTTTCACCGTAAGTTGCACGGCGAGGATTGAATTTCGTCTACTGGCACTGATCTTCTTTGCATTCATTGAGTCATCCAAAGGATCTCTTCGTGCCACCACTCCGCATTTCATTGGGACTGGAATCCTCGATAAGTTGAAAGCTCTTAATTCCTGTGCCAAAGAGCTCTCTCTGTGGCGTCCATTTTGGCATCTGCATCCATCCAGCTCCACAGCTTGTGGCAGAATTTTCACTTTTGTTTGTGAACAAAGTGTTCGAACAACCTCGTTCAGACAGTTTATTGCAAAGTTCGAGGAGCGACCATGGGCAATGTGTGTGTGACGAGATCGGCGGGGGATTTCACGACGAAGGTCAGTCAAAATCGGTTCTATGTAGACATGCAGGTTTGGTGTTGTCGGAATCTCGAAGAGATCTGCGGAGATGAATCCCAAACAAAGAACGCTGGAGAGACTTTGCTGTGTGGTCTTTCCACGGTTCCCCAACCGTGTTTTGTCAAACAGGAGAAGTGCTCGTTTAAAACAACAGTCAAGAACACCGTGAACGGTCGACCACTAAGAGGAATTCTGGTCTTTATTCCTCTTAATTCTGTCCATGCAGCTGACTCTATCTCCACTTAGTATCGGATGTGTATATGTTTATGGCCTTATCCGGTCGTAGGTCTGTCCAGATACAGAGAACGATTTTGAGAGTGAGCCGCGCCTGGATTTTTCTTTACTTGCAGGAAGAGAAAGAGGTTGAGATCGCAAGACGGCAGACAAGCAGGAGCGCCTCACGTTCGTTTATGGAGTCAGCTGCGGCGACAGACCTGAACATTCTCGAGAGAGATGCACCCAAGAGACTCCAAGAGGGCCTACCCTCAATCGGGTCCCTTCTTGACAGAGCCTCTGAGCAGATGGACGGTGCAGGGCTCTCTGGACAGAGACTCAGTGCAGATGGACGGTGCAGGGCTCTCTGGACAGAGACTCAGTGCAGATGCACGGTGCAGGGCTCTCTGGACAGAGACTCTGAGCAGATGAACAGACAGCCCTTCACGAGAGTTTGCAGGATGCCCGCACTCGCTTGTCCTCTGCTAGCACTCTTGGGGACATCTTCACGGTCGACGGTCTTCTTGCAGATGTCAGAAAGCGTCTGAGCGAGTCTCCTTCCTTCGCCGCTTCCACAGAACTCCGAGAGCTCGACTCGCACATCGGCAGAGCTCGGGACTCTCTGAGAAATCTCAGGCTTTTCGGAGATGCCACACCTGAGCTGAGCCTCACTCCCTCCGCCCCCTCCATGGAGGACCTGCCCGCCTCCCCTCAGGCTGGCCGTCCTGCCTCTACTGTTGAGACCACTCAGGTTGAAGGGACAGTGACGACCCCATGCACAGAGACTCTCCGTGAGGCAGAGGTTGCAGAGATCGCAGAAGAGAGACCCGAGGAAGCACCGGCCCTGCACTGCCACGTGGCCGAGGAACAGTCTGGAGTGATGCAGGACCAGGTCAGAAGGGAAATAGTACTGCAGGCCTCCCTGCATAGAAAGAATTTAAAGACGAGAGGGGAACAAAAGGACAAAGAAATAAAATAGTTCAGAGAGAAGGAAGGGACCAAGCGCCAGAAGGCGCTTGCACTGCTTCAGGTCTCACTGTCTGTTTTACTTTCTTTAATGAAAATTTATTCAGTATTTTCTTTCTTCTCGAGGCTCTCGTTTGTTCTTCCGTTCGTTCCTTCATTCATTCGTTTTTGCGTTTCGTTGTTTTTTCTTTTTGACTCTCTATCTTGGTTCTTGTGTGTCTAGCTCTTTTCCTCTCTCCTTTTCAGCCGGTCGGTCGGTCACTTCGTCACTTGGTAAGATGTGCTATCAATACCCGCCCTCCTTTAAATTTGTGCAGGGACAGAAAACCGAAGAAAGAGAACTGCTGACAATCGTGTGTGTGTGTGTGTGTGTGTGTGTGTGTGAGAGAGAGAGAGAGAGAGAGAGAGAGAGAGAGAGAGAGCATGCGCGGATTGTCAGAAGGCAGGGAGAGAAGGGAAGCTGTTGCATTCGGAACCAAATTCTTCGAGGTTAGCCAAAGACCGATGTGACGAGTGTCGTCTTCGTGTGCCCTGCAAATGGCATTTCACTGCACAATTCAACACGCAAATGAAACTGCACGCATACCTGCAGGTGATGGCGTACAAGACTGGAGACGACTTCGGAGAACCGGCAGCAGAACTCCCACGCACAGAGCCTCCAGCTCAGACGACGGCCAACGACAAAGACATGCGAACAAAATTCAAGTCAGTGCCACTCCGCCACGGAAACGGGGGCGTGAAAAGGGAAGATGCATGTGCTTCGATCCGCATTCTGTTCTCTCTCCACTGTATTGCCATGCATGCATGCTGTCTTTGTGTTCCCATATTCATTTATCTTCTGCCATCTTTTACCTAACATTTCAAAGTCTCCCTACTACCATGCATGCACTCTCTACTTGCAGCCCCATCCTCGAGGCTCTTGCAATGGAGGTGCGTGAACAGCAGCTTCGCCTTGCCGGTGCTTCCGGTGCTGTTGCGGCTGCCTCCGCCAGGGATGGTCCTGAGGACGAGAAGGGAGAAGACAATGGTCAGCAAAGGGAGCTATAGATTGTGCAAGGAGGCATTCATGTTGTTTTCTTGTGTGGATTTCTTCTCTTGGCCCTGTATCACTGTGCCGGAGCGTTCTGTTCATGCAATAAGAAAACCACTGGCTGTCGCCGTGCTCCTTCCTCCCTCTGTGCAGAAGACGCCGAGGTCGACAAGCTTCCTGAACTGCCCTCGATCGAGGCGGATATGAAGACGATGGCGCAAAGAGTCGATGAAAGGGAAGAGGCGGAAAGAGTTTCTGAACAGGTCTGTCGGAGTCCGAGAATAAAGGAAGCGAAGCGTTCAGCGCAGGTATTTTTTTCGTGCAGAAGAGAGACTGTGCAGGATGCTTCTTGTGCAGAAAAGAATGCGCTGGCTTACCTGCCTATCTGTCTACTTGCCCCTTTGTTTCGTGAATGGTTGTATTCCGAAAGCAATCTAGTCATCTGAAGTGATGTTTTCTCGACCCCTTCATCTCGTCTGTGTCTCATCAAGTCAGCCCCCTCTCCTCAAAAGGTTTCTCTCCCCCACTCACCTTCTTCTCTTTTCCGTCTCGTGTGTGTGTGTGTGTGTGTGTGTGTGTGTGTGTGTGCGTGCGTGTGTGTTCGTGTGTGTGCGTGTGTGTGTGCGTGCGGTCGTGCGTGCGCGGAAGAGAGGTATGAGATTAGTTGTGGAGCGGTCTGGAAGCAGCTGATAGAGAGCCCGCTCAGTCTGATGTTTCTGTGTGTTCACGAGGTTTCGGGTCTGGGAGAGCCCTCTCTCTTTCCCTGTTGTTGCGTCATGAGCTCTTTGCGATTTATGTGTGCATGCATCTGTGTGTGCACGTACACTTCCCAAACTGTCGGTCTGAGTGCTCGCGAAGGTTCTTTCCCACTAGCTTCCCATTTTTCCTGCCTATCTGTCTGCTCGTGTGCACAAAAAGCACCATGCATTGTACGTCCGTACGTGCAGGACTCTCGCACTCCTCTCTTTCCCTCTTTCATCCTCTCTCCTTCTTCCTTGCTCTTTGCAGGCAGAGAACGAATTTGATCTGAGAGTGAAGGCATCTTCTACAGAAGAAGATGTGAAAGCAGAAGCGCTGGCAGAAGAGACGGAGTCGGAGAGGGAAACGGAGCCCATTGAAGCTGCCCCCACCACCAGCACAAGGGGCTCCCTCGAGGGGGGATGGATGATTTCGAGGTCTCCGGTCGGGCAGAGAGTGCTGTTGTGGTGAAGGAGGGAATTCAGGTTAAACCTGGAAAAGATGCATGCCTCCGTCTGGCAGTGATTTGTCCGGAAAAGGGGGGCGCACCGATGCGGGCAGTAGTGAAGTCCTTCCGCCGTTTGCTCGTTCCCAGCCACAGATTTGCATTCGCACAGATGAGTCGCTCATTGAAATGCGACAGCCGCAGCCAGCGGATAGAGACCTTCCGCCTGCAGCAGATCCGTTCGGCAGGCATTCCGTGTCCCCGTATTCTTGGGGAGGTCGTATTCTTGGGGAGGTCGGAGAAGACTCAGTCGCGATGGAGTTCCTTGGAAGTTTCGAGAACGGAACAACCAAGCTCTGCGGCTCCCCGTCTCCAAACCTGAACCACTGCAGCACCTCACTCGACCCAAACCGCCCTCTTCATTGGTTCGATGTCTGCATCCAAGCCCTGGCAGTCCACAAAGACATGGTTCTGCTCCTGGGGCTGATTCATGCAGATGCCGCGGTGGAGAATTTTGTGTTTCATGAAGGGGTGGTGAATGTCATCGATGCCGGTCAGGCCGTCTCTGTCTCGGAGTCCTTAAAGACCTTCCTGCATCCTTCCCGGACGAGCCCAGAGAGGATCTTGACAGTCGGCCACAACGCGCGATGATGCATGACCTTCGTTGCCTTCGCCGCTTCTGCCTCAATTCCGCACTCGGGGGGAAGCATGCGCAGCAAAGGTATGCAAGATACTTCCCGACGCTTGAAGCGCTCTACCTTCTCTGGGTAGAATGTGCACGTCTGCATCAAACAATCGGGAAAGGAGAAGTGCGCATCGTCCCTGAGCCTCCCGCTGCCAGTGAACCTGACACCCCCAAGGCTCTGCCCTCCCTGGCAACCACCGCCTCCACCGGTGGAGAGAGAGAGGAAATCGAAGCCTTCGTTCGGGAGGCAGTGAATGCAGGGGAGTACCTGGGTGGAGAGCGTCTGATCTGGTTGTTCTTCCTGTGGTGGGCTGAGAGAGCCCAGTCTGAGAGGGAGCAGAGCCAGCCTGAAAACTTTGAGACGACTGAGCAATTCACCGTCGTCTCTCCAGAGTTTGTCTTGCAGGCCTACGAAGAAGCTGCAGTCCCTAGCCTTGAACGAGACAGGTCACGGAAGGTGCCGATGGAGGTTCAGATCACGACATTAACCTTCAAAGTACAGTACAACCCCTCCGAGTCAGAGTGTCAGTCAGAGGCCGAGTCCGAAGATGACTTCGCTTCCGCCTGCCGACGTTCTCTGGCCTTCACTGCCCCCCCAGCGCCCCCTCGCCAGCGGGGATACAAGGCAAAACAGAGGGAGGAGAAACGGAAGAGGGAAGGTCTGGTTGACACGCAAGAGAAGGCAGGAAACAGTGGCACTGCGCAGGTCTCCTCTTCACTCGATGAAGAGGTGCAGAGAATTTTCGAAGCAGGGCTTTGTCAGTCACCACAGGAGGAAAGTGCAGAAAGGGGGGGGCGAGGGAAAGGCCGAGGGACAGGCAAAGGAGGCAAGGGGAAGAAGAACAACAGGAAAAAATGCTAGAGGGCAGCTGCTTCGATCCTTTTTCCCCCTTTTCTTCTTTGATTCTCGATCTGATTCATCCCTCTCCCTCCTTTGTCGCCTCCTCTTCTCCTTTCCGGTTGTCGTGCAAAGCATGGCTCTCTTGCCTATGTCATGTCTCAAGCTTGAGTCATGGACGTCTGGAGTCAGAGCCGCAGGGGAAGGGGGCATGTGGCAAACTGTGGAGGTTGATAAGATGTGTCGATGAATCTTATGAAAACCGGAGGGGGACGAGGGAATTCCAGCCACTTCCGTCCAGGGGGGGGAAGAATAGGGAGCCGCGCCTTAATTAACTCGCTGCGTCAACGGTCAGATTTAGAGACCGCAATGGAGGCTCAGCCTGTAGAGAGGGGAGAGGGTTTCGGGGGGGGAACTGTTGATTCAATGCTCTTTGTTTGCATGCATGTTGAATGTCAGACTCGAATTCAGCATGAATGAATGACCGAAGGACTCATATAATTAACATCGTTGAAGCCCTTTCGGTCGGTTGGGTGGGCGGCCAGGGGCTGTTCCTTCCTTAGGCACGCAAAGCACGTTTCCGTCTCCTTGTGCATTGTTGGTTCAGCCCCCACCCATGCACCGGCTCAGTTGCATGCATGCAGTGTCGGTCGACGCTGCAGTCTTTGTCCACATCGTTTGTATGTTCATGTCGATGTTGTGAACACTGCGTGAATGCGTATGTTTTGATGGAAGCGTGGTGTATGCTTCTGTGTTTAGTGAGTGCGAGAGAAAGAAAGAAATTAAGAGAGAGAGAGGGAAGGAACTCGAAAAGTTTATGAGCGATTGCACCCGCCTCAGGAAAAAGTGCTAGAGGGCAGCTGCTTCGATCCTTTTCCCCCCTTTTCTTCTTTGATTCTCAATCTGATTCATCACTCTCCCTCCTTTGTCGCCTCCTCTTCTCCTTTCCGGTTGTCGTGCAAAGCATGGCTCTCTTGCCTATGTCATGTCTCAAGCTTGAGTCATGGACGTCTGGAGTCAGAGCCGCAGGGGAAGGGGGCATGTGGCAAACTGTGGAGGTTGATAAGATGTGTCGATGAATCTTATGAAAACCGGAGGGGGACGAGGGAATTCCAGCCACTTCCGTCCAGGGGGGGGAAGAATAGGGAGCCGCGCCTTAATTAACTCGCTGCGTCAACGGTCAGATTTAGAGACCGCAATGGAGGCTCAGCCTGTAGAGAGGGGAGAGGGTTTCGGGGGGGGAACTGTTGATTCAATGCTCTTTGTTTGCATGCATGTTGAATGTCAGACTCGAATTCAGCATGATTGAATGACCGAAGGACTCATATAATTAACATCGTTGAAGCCCTTTCGGTCGGTCGGGTGGGCGGCCAGGGGCTGTTCCTTCCTTAGGGACGCAAAGCACGTTTCCGTCTCCTTGTTCATTGTTGGTTCAGCCCCCACCAATGCATGCTGATGAATCCACGGTTCGTCTAGCGGTTCGTTCATGTGAGTGACTGTCGGGCTGGCCTGGGTAGGGATCTTCATGGGATCTTCTGCTCGACGCTTTGCTTCTCCATTTGTCCTAGCTATCACTCTGAAGTAAAAGGGAATTAAGCAGAGATTGGTTGAAATCTGTGTGTCCCTTCAGACAGTTGGCGATAAGCTGTCCTACATGCCCAGGGTTTCTTTCTTTTCCTGCATGCTGACACTATCCCCTATCGTATCCTATGGTATCCCTAGTCGTATCCTATCCTAGATTTTATCCTATCTATTCCCATCTTAGGGCCACTACTGATGCATATAACCGTGCTGCTAGCTGTGAGTCACATAATCGGAGCGACCTCTAAAACAAAACGCTACACAAAATGGTGACAGTGCTCAGATACTGTATGTGTTCTAGGGCACTACTAAATCAATTATTACTTCTCACTTTTATGAAGTTAATCAAATGACTCAAGTTGACTAGAGGTTTTGACACTAGTTTAGACAAAGCAAGACAAACTCAAATCAAGCTACCATTAAATTCAAAATGATGATTGAGGGTTTTTTCATGTATGCCGCGTCCCCATATATGAGAGGCGGATCTAATCTAGTTTGTCAATTTGTTCCGTCCTACGACTACCAACGACGAAAATAGGCGTGACTTCGATCACCCTGATACAGCTGATCAATCGCGGCTTCACAACAGGTTAGACAATCAAAAGAGAAAGAAAAGAGACAGAGGGGATGCAATTCAAAATTGTTTTCTAACTTCTTTTTCATAAACTTTACTAGTGTCTATAATTGTTACTTTTTTTTTTTGAATTTATCAGTCGTCTGTGTTTTTCACTTTTTTGAGTTTATCGATTTAGAAATTGATTTTAAAGCTGCTGATATCAATTAAATCTTATAATTCTCATTTATTTGTGTGCGATTATACTAGTAACTCAAAACGTTTTATGCGTATAAGTTCCAGTTTTTAAATACTACATATTAAATATATGTGTACCGATTTTGAAGTCCATATATAGCATACATATTTGATAATAACCTTTGTGTCTAGCTTTGTGTACCAAAAACAGAAATTGAGACATAATAGGTCAATTTTTCACCCATTTTTCGATCATTTTGTCTCAATTTGACAGGGTGGTACTATTCATACTATTCTATCTTCTTCTGTAAAGTTTTCTGAGCTTTCTAGGTACTTCTGCTTCTCTGTTTTCCTTCTCTTCTCTCTTTTATCGGTCTGCCTCCTTCTGTCTCTGTCTCTCTGCTTCTGCCTTCTCTGCGTCCCTTTTTTTCTTTGTCTGTCTGTCTTCCTTTTTTCTTCCTTTCTTTTCTTGCTCTTTCTGTCTCTGAGTCATCTTCCTCTCAAATTTCTCCCTCTCCCGTCTTGTTTCTGCTGCCTCCCTCTCTTTCTGCTCTTTCTTTGCCTGCTCCGCTGCCTCTCTCTCTTGCTTCTCTCTCTCCGCTTGTTCAGCTTTCTGCCTTTTTTCTTCTGCTTTTCTCGCCTTTTCTGCTCCCTTTCTTGCTTTCTTCTCTGCCTTCTCTGCCTCTCTCTGGAGTCTTTTTGCCTCCCTTGATTTCTTTTCTTCTTCCTCTTTCTGTTTCCTCTTCTCTTCTTCAAGTTGAGCCTCCTATCTCCTCTTTGTGTCTTCTTCCTCTCTTCTTCTTTTTTCTTGTCTTTTCTTCTTTTCATTTTCTTCTCTCTGCTTCCTCTTCTCTGCCTGCTCTTTCTTCTTCCTATCTTCCTCATCTGCTTTTCTTCTGTTCTCGGTTTCTTCTACTTTTCTTGCCCTCCTCTCTTCTTCCTTTCTCGTTCTGTTTTCTTCGATCCGTCTGTCTTCTCTCCGCTTCCTCTCTCATTACCTGCTCCATCACCCGGACCACCAGGGGATCGAGGAGCCTGTGTCTTACCGCCCATTCCAACAGGGAGAGCGGCCTTTCCCCGAGGAGGGAGACCCGCAGAAAGAATTAAGGCACTCATATGATGGAATATATGATTGCACACTTTGAATTTGAAAGACACAAAATGCAGAAAATTAAAACATGCATGGCATTCTGAGACGAATTTGCGCAAGCAAACAGCAGTCTCAATTCTCCTTAATTCTGCTGCTTGCTTCTTGACACTAGCATCATCATCCTTTAATTCCTTCCAAACATATCCAAACGGCATGATCGATCGAGAGCGGATCGAGGACTCTACCTTCATCTTCAGAATAGACTGCATTCGATCCAACATGCAGTGGGCAGCCCTCCCTCTCCTTGCCTTTTTGCATCACGATATTGGACAATCACACTGTGCATGCGTCAGTGGGAAAAAGACAGATGTGTCAGGGGTTTTAATATCAATCAGCCTGCATGTATGTAAGGGGAGAGAACATGCCTGATCCGATTCGATCTGCAGATCCATACCCTGGTGTGCGAATCGGAAGACACATGCTCGGAATCTAACGGCCACTGACCTTGTTGACACTTGCAGGGATTCCAAACATGGCCAGGGTGTTCAGGTCCCTTAGACGCCTGAAAAGCAGCGCCCTCTGGACCTCAAGTTGCTCCGCCATTCCCATGCGACTGAGTTCAAGTCGCGCCGACGGGAGCATCAGCACGTGAACGGGAACTGCAAGAACTCACACATTGAAAAGGTATGCATGCAGCAGCATGAGAGAATTAAGGTAGTAACTGTTACACTGTACTTCAGGTATTTTCACAATCGGCCAACGTTTCTTTCGCTCAACATGAGTGTTTAGTGACGACAGAGAAATGCAATTTTCGTATACACGCTTACAGAGTGACTGGAAGTGATTGAAGCTGACAAAAGAAAGAAACTCTGCAGAAAGACTGTCATCCTATAGAAGGGTGCTGAAAAATGACCGGAGAGTAGTCTGAGGTCTGGTTGTGGAGTTCAGTCGAAAGCGTACCTACCTGGAGAGCTCTGAGGATAGTGTTCCTCTCTCCTTCTGCGACAAGGTGAGGGTCCCAGGTGGACTCGAGAGTCTCTGCACGTACAGGATTGAATTAAGCACGAAGTGAAACATGTCTGTCTGCATGTTCTTTGTCGAGCGCCTGCATGCACACTCCAACAATGTCTTGGTAAATCCGGTCGGTTCTTCCATCAGATTTATCATGATACTCACATGTGAAATTCTGTTCTTTCATCTTGCCTTCTCCGCGGGAGGGGATGCTACTGACCGCGGTGGCTTTCGCTGCCTTTCGGTGACGTTCCGGAGGATCGATCAGGTGATCGAGCACCTCGATCATCCCAAAGGCGTCGGAACCAAGATCCTCCTGGTGTAACTCGGTGGGTATCCAAGCGAAGTTCAATTTTGAGTCTGCTTCAGACGCCTGCAAACAAGTTGCACACATATACGGGCAGACTCATTGGAAGTCGGCGAGGAGAGAGGAGAGAGCTAGGCCGGACAGAACCAAAGGAGTGTCCAGGAAAGGGACAAGGGATCACAGTGAGAGAACGCGTGAGCATGGTGGAGGCACACCAACACGCACGCCTCTCGGATCCTCCCGTACGGCTTGATCGCAATGCATCTCAATTGCAAATAACTCACTGCAAAATCGCTGGGTCTTCTATCTGCACAGTCTTGTGGCAGAGTTTGTCACTCAACTGCATGTGCCGCTCCTTCACCTCACAGACAGACAATGCATGGAGGTGGATGAAGGTTACCGGGTACAAACTTGAGAAAGGGGAAAGGCAAACGGATTTGAATCTGAGGATCGAACGGGCGAGGAGCGGAGACGAAGACGGAAAAAGCAAAATGGAACTGGTAAATGCACAAAGAATATGCAGGGAATTCGGACGTCATAAAAGTACTATTATTAATATATATCTCGACCATGCACTCTGACGGTGTGGATCGAAGAGAACTATCATGCAGTGAGTCATGCAGGAATGGAGCCAGTCGAATTCCCATTCATGTATCCATTACCCCTATCTTCCACCATGCCTTTCATCCAACCAACAACAGACTAGCTGGACTCCGCATGTCTTCCTCTCTCTCTGCTGACCAATGGCATGCACAGACGGAACGGCGGGCCCCTCAGGCACCTCGGGCCCCTCACGCATTGGTGACCTGACCCCCCCAGTGCCTGCATGCTGTTCCGCATTCCACCAATGGAAGCATACTCAGTTGGAGAGACTTACAGAATGCACATGCACTCTTTGGAAGAAGAAGAAGTCAAGGGAGTGCAGCTACATCTCATCACGCATGGAAAGCATTGATAGAATAGACAGTTAGCCAGAAGAGAACATAGAAAGCTCATTGCCGAAACAAAAAAGGCCGAAGGAGTCAGAACATTTGTTCGGTTGAACCATGCAGCTCTCCTGTCTCGCTCGGCCTCGCTCAAATCAGCTCTTCCCGAATCTGCAGGGCACAGCGGGTTCAAGGAGTTACTGTACCCGTAAGGAAACCCACTTACTAATGGACCCACTAATTAACTCATGTATTCACTCACTCGCTCGCTCACTCCTTCACTTGCCTACTTGCTCGCCCATATATTTGCTCGATCCCTGACTCATTCGCTTACTTACTCACTCGCTCACTCACTCTCTCACTCGCTCGCTCTTTCACTCATCCCTTCACTCACTCAAACACTCGCGCACTTGTGGAAGGCCCACTCACTCGCTCGCTCACTAAGTGTCTCGATCGCTCACTTACCCAATCATTCACTCACTCACTCACTCACTCACTCACTCTATCAGTTATTCACACGCTCGCTCACTGACCGTCTCGGTCTCTCACTTACCCAATCACTCACTCTCTTACTCACCCATCTGCTCACTTGCTCACTTACCAAATCACCCACTCGCTCGCTCACTCTTTCGCTCAAATGGTCACTGCATCACTCTATAGATCACTTACTCGTTCACTTATCCACTTATTCACTCTCTTGCTCACTCAGCCTCACTCGAACACCTACATAGCCGCTCACTCACTCGCTCAATGACTCGCTCACTCACTGTCTTGCTCGTTCGCTCATTCATTTATTCATTCATTCACTCACTCACTCACTCACTCACTCACTCACTCATTCACTTTTCACACTGTCTTGCTCGTTCGCTCATTCATTCATTCATTCATTCATTTGTTCATTCATTCACTCCCTCACTTACTCACTCTGAGTCTTGCTCGCTCCCTCAAGCACTTACTCACTCACTCACGCACTCATTCATTCACTCGCTCACTCCATCACTCGCTGGCTCACCCATCTGCTCAATCACTTACTTACTCACTCGCTCATATACTCACTAACTCCTTGTCTCGGTCAGTCACTCACCCAATCACTCACTCACTCACTCTCACTCACTCATTCATCTCCTAACTCACTTGCTCGCTGGCTCACTTACTTATCCCATTTTTCACTCAACCCATCACTCACTCACCCACCCCCTGGCTTAGTCATTCACTTGGTCACTCACTGTCTTGCTCACTGACTCACTCATTAACGCAGTCGCTCAGTCACTCGCTCCCTCACTTATCTGTTCATGCTCTCACTCACTCTATCATTTTCTCGCTCACTCACTCACCGCAAGCGCGTTCGCGAAGCTCTGCGTGTTCACACGCTGGTGGGTGATGGCTTTGGCCATTATTCCCTGCCAAGCCTGCAAAGGTATCATCCAGTTTGATGAAATGCAAAAAGAAAAAATACGTTGAGTAGACGTTGTTCGAGGAGAGAATCGAGACGATCGGACTTTGTGCTTGCAAGGAGTCTCAAACACCCAAAACACTTTGCTCTCATACGCATGAACACTTGCACACATGCACACACCGACTTGCAGACACTCGCCGAAAGCTGCACACCCTCACATATATTCGATCATACCCATACGCGCAATCGCGCACATGCACTCCATAAAGTCAGACTTACGTCGTCCGGCACCCTGTACATCTGCAGCAGCCTTGCTGCATGGGGCCCTGACATCGCGTCCCGTCTGTATGCAAAATAGCGCACCATGTTTAGAAGCTGCACGCACACGCACAAGGAGGGATGCGCTGGTCTTGACCACGGAATCGGATTGAATTGAATCGGATGCAGAACTGCAGGTTCATCCGCCCTACCATACATGCACCATCTTTGTATGCATGCATCTGACGGGACTTGAAGGCTGAATCAGGATCACAAGACGCATACAGAAAGAATGCACCAACCGTCGCAGATTCTGGGGGTGGCAGAACGGGCTCCACTTCCTCATAGGTTGTGTTTAGCTGGTTCACGCTAACGTTGAAGACCCCATCGGTCGTGGACCCAAACTGTGCTACAATTCTGTCAATGTCTTGAGTCGACAGAATCGGCGCAAAACCTCTCAACAGGTTCAAAACCACGGAGCGGAACTTCCCCATACGGATGAGAAGGGGGAAACACAGGGAGGTCACCTCCGGGAGGTAAAGGTCTGTAGACCTCCGCAGCGTTCTGCACCAAAAGGCAGCATCCGAGTACCAGACGCGAAACTCCGCGAGAGCGGAGCTGGCCTTTCAGGTAGGCCAGCATCTCTGCTACGGGAATGGGTACGTACCGGAGCGAGATTGAAACTTTCCATGAATGCGTGTGCGTTCATCGCGACAAAGCTGGTGGACTTCGAAATTAATTTGAAGGAATGAAGTGAATCGAGATGTCTGCACCTCCTGACTTGCTTCGCTTCAGAAACGATCGAGGTCTGCGTACTGATGATGAATGTTGATCGTGTTGGTTCAGCTGGCCCTGGAGGGGTTAGCGAAAGCGTGCACCGTGGTTCAGACGGAACGAAGGAAGAACAGAGGAAGAGAGAGAGAGAGAGAGAGAGACGAGAGACATTGAAGTGCCCCTTATTCTTGGTAGAGCAATCCCTGAGGAGACGCTTGTCAACAGTAGGCTTCACAGTCCTCTTGCCAGCTCCACCAGAGGACTTTCCCCCACCATTCCCTCCTGCATCTCCTCGACCACCCCGACCAATTCCTTTGCCACCGCCGCCGTGACCTCCTCGAGGCTCCCGTCTGTTTCCACCCCCCCCCCTCCCTCCCGGACCACCGAATCCCCCCCCTCTCGACGGAGGTGTCGGGTCATGACCTCCGTGCCTATGATCCTGCTGCCTGCAACCTGTCTCCGGTACGGGCTTTGCCTTCGGTTTCGGCTTCTTCGAAGCTGGGGGGCCGCCTCCTTCTCTCTGCTCTGCTGCGCTTGTCGAAAACCGACAGGGGTTCTGGAGCATTGCTACTGGGTATCTTTTGCAAAGAAGAGGATGCTGAAGAAGCAGCTACCGCAGCTGGGGCTGCAGCTGCAATCCCCTGCCCTCTTTGCTTCTTGGGTGAGAGATTTGGTGGAACGATGTGTATTTTTGCGGTGCTGTGATCGATACAAAGGAAGGGAAGGAGGGTCTGAGAGTGGGTGTCTCGGAATGTTTTGATCGCTGTGATGCGCCCATGACCATTTCCAGAATAACGACCCCCACTCTGCTCTCTCAATTTGTTGGTAAGGGCTTGGCATCTTTGGAAAAACCCATGCCAGTCGATCACATAGGGTCGAATCGGGAGAACCGGATGGGTGAGATGATCGTGAGTGGGGACCTCGGTCGCCTGCGTGTCTACACCACCTCCTTCCTCCCCTTCTGTGTGCTGGCTTGACCCCTCCCCCTTCCAGAGCTCTGTTCCTCTTCCTGTGCACCCGAACGCATGATGTACGACAGATCCCAACCCAACCAGGTGAGAAGGGATTGCAACCAGTCTTTTTCGCACCCTGTGGAAGCGTTCACAGGCACTCGAGGGGTATCAGAGTTTGCTTGGAGGTTTGTGTGTGAGAGCGTTCCTGCCCTCCCGTAGAGGAGTGAGCAGGTTTCACCTCAGTGAGAAAGCTACCCTCTCTCTCTTTCCCTCCCCCCTCATCTGTGCGCTTTGAAAGGAAAGTGATCAGAAGGGAACGCAAAGCGAAGAGCTCAGCCTCGCACCTGCGAGGTGACACATCCCACACACGCGAGTGAGACTGGACGTGCACAGTTACCTAAACGACCCCTCCGATCTCCCACTCCTTCAGCATCTCTTGTGCATGGGCACTCTGCAGACAGAGAGAGATGTCTGACGAGGGATCTAGTGTCTCTGTACTGTGCTCTCCCTCTGTGGTATGATTTGAATCACGGAGGGGCAGCCACCGATACACGAACCCCCTCCGAGCGATAGTCGTGCGTGAGAAGGGAAGGCATCGGAGCAGCGCTTCAGAACCCTCAGCGATATCCCCCACAACGCCTGTGAGAGGACCATACATCAGTCCCTCCTCTCCACTCCCCTCTAATATCGAGGCCATGACAGAGGCCTCTGTCTGTCTCGACATCAGGTTCATCATCTCCATCGCCAGGTCAAAGGGGAGTGTCTGAAAGTTGTTATTGGTGTTGTGGTCAGCGCCCTCTACAAAGAAGAATGCATGTGTGGGCGATTGAGTTCAGGACGATCTGAAAACGTCTGCATGGCATTGTGCGTACCTGATCCCTCTCGACCCCAAAATCAGAGACACCGCATTTATGCGACCCCTGGACCTCTGAACAGACAGGAAATGAAGGCGGTACGATGAGCAAAGACAAATAGTATGGCTTTCCTGTATTCCTTGCCTCTTTATGCCTGCTGCCTCACTTTATTCATTAATCCACCCATCTACCCATCCAGAAGAAGAAAAGATGGAGAAAAAACCGATGAAGAAATTTAGTGTCTGCGCGCTTCGTGCTGCTCAGCCCACCATTTTTTCTTTCGTGCAAAAGTCGTCAGGCACTCTCCCTTTGGGTTCCGCTGACAACTGGTCACTCATTGCTGCAGAAAGAAAGCATAAGGACAAAGAAATACCGCTGAAATATTTGAGGAAGGACAGCTTGCCTGAACCCCTTCGTGACAGGTTGTGGAGGCTCGTTTTTTTTCTTCCGTGCTCATACTGGTACTTCTCTTTAATCTTTCGCTCAACCTCACTGTGCAGGACCTTCTTCTGCGATGCGTATTCCTCGGCTCTTTGATTTCATTCCTAATGTCGCTGCTGAGATGATTTCAGCTGGCTTCTCTTCCCTTTCTGAATTGCACCATCTCTAACACTCCTCTGTCTGTGCAAGAGTCCGTATATTATTCACCTTTGCGCCTGTGGGACAAACAAAGTCTCTGCCTTTGAACTGAAAAGGTTTCCCTAACACGAATAATTGAAAAGAGCTGAACGTGTTTGAGCAATTCCAGAGATCACCTCTCTCTAGTTCTTGGAAACCAACCTGAGTGCGTCTGTTGCCGTTTCTCCTGGCCAATGAGGAAGAAGAAGTCACAGGGGAGCTACACAGTCCTCTCAGTCTCGTGCTCCAGACCATTCTTCCATGTGGTCTTACTGCTGACTAGATTTTGGGAGGTCCACCGCTGGGAGGGGGGAAACATCCAGCGGCGGCCGTCTAGTGCTTTGGACTGCTTCAACAGACAGAGAAGCACTGAATCTGCAGGGTCCAGATCTGCCCCCTCCCTCCTTCCTTCAAGGAATGCAGTCATAGTCTTCAGGGTGAATGCCTGTGAGAAGAAACGTTGCACAGCCTTTCTCTACTCTTGTTCGACCGACGTGTTCTCCATCATCACTCCAGGGTCAAGAGCTAGTGTGAGACGAATGTAAACAGACCATACGTATGCTTTCTAGAAACATCACGCTAGGTCAGACTAGGGAGGATGTCTTGTGAGTTGTCGACAAAGAATGAAGAACCCTGCCCTCTGTCTCCTCTGAATTCGACCCCTTCTCTCCTCTGCCGAAACTGATTCAACAGACTCTCGGATGCTTTATTGAAGGCTGAAAGTGCTTCGAGGTCTTCATCACAGACAAGAGGGCATCTGTCAAGGCCTGCTGCAGCCTGCTGACCGAGCTGAACACTGCGTTGGAAACGTAGATTTTGACCGTCCTCACTCACTCTGACAACCCTCTCGAATCCGCACTCTGTCTCCAGAAGGTCCTGTTTCTCCTTCAAGAAGGATGCAGCCATGCATCTGAGGGCCTTCAGCACTCCCTCCCTCTTCCTTTCTCCCTGCGAGGAGGTGCTGAGAAGCGCCTCTCGAAGCAGACTCTCAGCATCAGGAGGAGGGAGCGAGCTGCTCGCAGCGGAAGAAGACGAAGAAGCTGCCAAGGAAGCAGACGCAATGCCGTCATCTGCTGGTCCCGGAATGTCTGAAAGGATCGCAATGAGGGAATCAGGACAAGATAATTTGAAGCGACAACCATATTCCTTCATTTTGAGACCGCCTGGCAAAAAAGCAGCCAGGGGCTTGCCCAGTACACTCAAATTGCGTTGGAATTCTCGGAGACACGCACAAGGGAGAGAGAAGGGGGGAGCCGCTAGAGGCACCGAGCCATTAAGACAGCGTTGGGCCAGAAAATAAAGAGAGAAGGGCGCTGTCGCTGGGCAATTGTCATGAAAATGGCAAGGCGGCGGACTGGGAAAGGGGGCACAATGGCCGACTGGCGCGCAGAAGAAAATGCTGAAAGTTTTTGCACAAAGCCTCGTCTCGTGCGCTGTTACTCTTCTTTGACTGACAGAATCTCAGGAGATCGAATCGAAGCCTTCGGAGCTGCAGAAAGGACGAAGGGAAATGAATGGATGATGAGAAATCAACAGGAGGTTCTCGGCCGTTGGCTGCACTTTTGTTCTGCCTCGTTGCCTTTTTCCGTGTTTGGATCGCGATTGTGTGTCTCTCCCTACATGAAATCAGTTCAAGAGCGTTTGCAATCCCGTATATCCTTTTCCCCACCCACAAGAGTCCCGGAAGCAGTCGCAAACGAGTCACAAACAGGCCTTACCTGTTGGGAATACATGAAGAGTAGTAACCGGTGGTCGGTCTGCGATCGCGTTGTTGGATCTCTTGGTCGCACTCGCTCTGCTCTCTCTCAGCTCCTGCAGCACCCGCAAGAAGATATTCGGTTGATGGGGGCGAGCGGATTGCTGAATCACCTCGACAAACTTCCGAATGTTCAGGGATGAGAGGTTTCTGAGCAGAGACAGGGATACCTGCCCCTCTGCCCGTAAGTAGAGAGTCCATCTGCTGTCGAACGGCGATCGAAGCCACTGCACCCTTGGTGCTCTTCCTGTAGGCAATCCACCGAATTCCAATCGCTGTTCGTGGAAAAGGGTGTTCTTAGCAGATTCTCAGAGAACGTTTGACAGTGTTGCTCGAATTGTTCCACATCTGCAAAAGGTTCGAACTGCCCCTCCTCGGAGTACGCTGCATCGATCAGTCAGAGGAAAGCAGCCACAAGAGACAGCAGATAATACAATGGGGATGCACAGATATCTAGCAAATTGACCTTCGGGTTGCTGTGGAAGAAACGAGCTGTGTGACAACAATCAGTCTGATATGCAGACACAAATCAACGGGAAAGTTGACGTCTCAAATTGGAATAAAAGAAAAAAGGCACATACGGCACATACATAGACAGACCAATTCACACAACCACAAATCTGTTCATGCACGACATACATCATAATGCAATCTGTACAAACCCGAGCGAAAACAACCAATCGATAACTGAACAGCGATCCATCAAAGCTAATGTTGATATCGACCTCTCAGGGAATTCTTTCGGAAACTTCCGAGAGACATCACGGAAACTTGCCCAAGGCCACAACACAGGCACCCCGGGGCGCTGTCGACATTGCTTCGCAGGTTTTTCCTCAGTCACGCCACAATATGACCGACACAACACAACACAACACGAGACCGCTGCCCTGAAAATGTTTTGCGGCTTTGTTGCACGAAAAAATGGAACAACTATGCAGGCCCTTTACATCTGGTACTTCTGCAGGTAGTGATTGTTCACTTCGTGTGGACAGTCCGATATTGTCACACCGATACAATGTTCAGCAAACAGCGTCCTTGTTTGCTTGGTTCAATGTCCGAGACTCAATCTGATGAGTGTATGATGACTGTTCGACATCACGTCTCCTACAAGAAAGCATGGTGTTGCAGGAGCAGCGAAATTTCGACACTGTGTCTTTCTTTGCTACTTGGAAGCCACAGGCTGCCACGCAGATACTTTAGGGGCTTCAGCGGACTTTGGCAGATGAAAAGAACAAGCTCCTTCGATGAGACTTGGATGAGTGGAACTGTGAACGCAATCAAATTTGTTTTGCGGGATAGTAGTTTAAAACGTGTGTGGAGCAGCAAAATTTTACACTTGCTTAATTTGCAGGCCGCGCGTGTGCACCGTCGCCGCGCGGCTATGGCCGGCCAAGCCCCGGCCGCGCCGCACGCCAATCTTAGCTGGTGAAATCAGCATGTAGCCTCCTTCTTCCTCCATACAAGTCCTGGCAGCTGCCAAGCAGCATACTCCAGCTGAGCTAAGTTCTTACTAGCCTCTTAGACCAGCTTCATATCTAGCCTCCATAGTTTCTACGTACCCTATAAGTTGGCTATAACAATTTATGTAGATTTTCAGGTAGATTTAACTTTATATCTAGCCTCATATCAAATAATTTTATCACCATTGCAGTTTAATGCAGTTTAGTTTGAATTCCATTCATGATATGATTCATGATTCATCTGTGAGTCACATTGAATCACAGTATGGCTTATTGCTACTTCTCCCCACTAGTCTCGCCATATACTAACAATGATATATAGCTTATTATTACTTATTATTATTATTAAATTGTCGTAACTTGTTAGCCGTATATATTGATCATTAAGGGTTGTGTTGTGAACCAACTTAAAGCCTGAGTCGCTGCGTCAAGCATATAATGGCATGAGCAAGAAAGACAGTTCCTGACGGCCCCAACCGGCAGGGCGCGTGCACTTCATGACGGCCCCAACCGGCTCCAGCAACTGAAATGTATGTAAGCAAGAATGCATGCAATTAAATCGGAGATCGATCAGAAATAACGGTTTGATCTTAGCAGAGAAGTGGACTTGAACAAGGGACCATGCATGAACATAATTACAATCTGTGAACTCCAAGATAACCTGTATCTCCACATAGACCTTCGCTGGTCTGTAGAGATTAGGGTTTATCAGGTTGTCATTTATCTCTGGTTTCGGAAACCTTAGGCTTAACCACAATTAAATAAGTAAGTAAGTATTTAGGTAAGTATTAAGACCGGCTCCTAGACCGGCTCTCAACGCCTCAGGCTGTACATATTCTGCTCGTCAAGCGCTTTTGAGACCAGTTCTGAGAATCCCACAGCTATAAGCGATCGACCCAACCAAAGGGCTCTACATCTTTTTCAGAGCCCTATAGTCGGAGCATCTGGCAGCTAGTCTAGCAGGCAGTGGGATCTGACATCTACTGACATCGGTCTCATACGCGGGAAGAGTAAGAAAACATGGAACAGAAGCCATTGTTCTTTTTGTGTTACGATGAAGACAAATTAGTATTCCATGCATTCATCGACGTGTGCATGACATGCTGCAACCCATCGAGGAGAAGGAAAAATCAGGCAACCCTGCACCCTGCCTGCCTGGCGAGAAGGGGAAAGAAAGAGACACAGCTGTCCTTCCATCTGAAGACATCTGACATTCCACGTCGGGATGCGACCCTCGATCCCCCCATCTTCGCTGCGCTCCCTGATTAATTGTATAGACAGCCAACATGCATCGATCAATTTATCGATCAAATTCGGTCTCTTACCATCAATGCAATTATCGATCAGTCAATTCACCGAGACAGGCGGGATTGTAGTTGAATGATTCTTCTCTTCTCTGTACACACAGTCCAACTCAGCCAGGCAATCAGCAGGAGCGAGACGAAACAAGCCCAACATGCATCGATTGATAACGAGTGCTTGCACATGCACAACAGCAGGCAGATCACATCCCCCCTTTTTTAATGGTATCTGTCGGGCGGAGTACATGAGAAAAACATGCAACCTCCCTTACTATTAGGCCCCCTCCTTTTCCTTTCAAAAGCAATGCAACGGTACGTTATGGAGAGACGAAGAGTGGCACAGGACAAGCGCTTGTTTGGTTGCAGAGACAAATTGCTGAAGGATGGAACAGCACTTAACAAACAGAAGCGAGACAGAGTGAAAAGAAGAGCGGGCAGCAGCCTGAGAGAAGAGTCCAATGAAAATAAGGACTTGAGCACAAGCAACAGCTGGAGCAACCGGCATACAAAAAAAGAACCCTCATCACCCCTGATGGCCGACACAAAAAAAGAACCCTCATCACCCCTGATGATCACATGCCCCTCAAAGAAGGCCGTCTTCTTCCAAACTGCCTCTCTGAAGACACCACTCGAGATCCAGCCTTCAGATCGTCCTTCACCTGGTCTCTCTCCAGAGTCTGTCTAGACCCTGGCCGGATCGCATTCAGATAAGAAATGGCGCGATCGAGGTCGGGACTGCCTGTTGAAAATCCAGATGAGGCGGCCTGCAAACCGAGGAGGAGGAAGGTTGCGTGCGTGTGTGTGTGTGTGTGTGTGTGTGTGTGTGTGAAGACTGTACAAAAAACCACACGCACTCTGCACAACCACATGCTTTTTTTGAAGAGGCTCTAGAGCAAAGAAGCGAAAGGAAGCCTGCTGAGAAGGAAAGAAGAGGGCAGAAGGAGAAGAGAAAAAGAAACAACGGAAAGAAGGGGGATTACTCTCTTACAGATCTCCTGACACAGACTTCAAGAAAAAAACTGCAGCCCACTTACACACGAACTCTCTCTCTCTCTCACATACTCTCTCTCTCATTCAGTTACACACATGTACGTCTAGATTTAAAGTCCCTGCATACGCATCTACAGCATCCACGCACCGGCGGGCCCACACACTCCGAGAGAGAGGAGGGTGGAAGAGGGAGAAAGAAAGAGAAACTTAGAGAGTCACCACTCACCACAAAGAGTGCCGATGCTACCAGTGCTGCAGCACACCCGTCTCCCTCTCCCTCCTCTCCCGTTGCGTCGACCAGCAGAACTCTTTGTGAGTGACGCTCGTGCTCGGAGAGGAGCGGGAGAAGGAAGGGCATGGATGCCTTTGCGGACACCCAGGGCATCGACATGAACTTCACACTCCTGGTTGTCGCACCGTGAGCACCGTCCTTGGTATCGTTCTTCTCTTCCGTTTCATCTTCCTCTCCCGGGGCAGGAACCTGCATGCATCAACAACGGTACACAAACAAACGTCCGTTTCTGTCTGTGTGCATTTTTCCCGCACTTTTTCGTCCGAAACCCTTACCGGTCATCACCCTGAACAGGCAGAACACTCAAAGAACAGCACCGCCGTCGAGGGAACAGCTTCCAGAAAGAAAAAGACAAAGAGACAGAGAGTGCGCAAGTATGCAAACAGATGCAGACGGACAGAGACAGACCTCCTTAGGACTCAGAGCAGCGAACTCCCTCCCACCGGTCGCCACCTCTGGGGCCTCGAGCATGACGACGGTGGAGATGTCTAGAAGGGCGAGACAGTCTCGCTGCACACAGAATACAGGGAACATGAACGGATGAAGGGACGGAGAAAAGAAAAAAATGTCTCTCTGCCCCCTTTCGCTTTCCCTTTCCCTCTCTCTTGGATCTTTGCTTCCTTCCATGCTAAGTCTCTTCTATTCGTTTCTTCTTGCTGGTTCCAGAAGAACGATTCTCGCCCCACCCTTTCTGGTCAACCTTCCATCATTTTGACGAATCAGGGAGAAGGCAGACCGGCAGGCAGGCACAAGGATACACAGACGGACACGAACGGCAAAAGGAAGCAGGTTGCTCTCCAGCACTTCTGACCTCTATGTGATATTCAGTGCATAAAGCAAAATCGGCTCACAGGGTGGAGCACTGGCTCTGCTTTCCGTCCGGTCTGCTACGTGACTTCGGTTGCTTTCAGACGAAAAAGAAGAAACGAAAAATAAATGAGAAGCTTCTGAAAGACATTCTTCCCCTCACTGACCTCTTTCGACATCAACCCAGAGGAGCAAATGAACAGCCCGAACCCCCTCCCGTCCCTCCCAGAGGGGATAACCTCCGTCGGAAATCTTGAGGTCAACAGAGACGAACTCTTCCGGAGAAACTCTCGAGACTCAGACTCGAACCCCGTCTCCGGTCTGCTCAGCTTCCTCGCTCTCCTCCTTCCCTGTCCCTGTCCCTGTCCTTCTTCCAAAGGCCCGGATGACAACAAAGAACTGCTACTACCACTTCCAGCAGCCCAGTATCGACCCGGCACTCTTCCAGATGACCATGCAGCCGCCCCGCTCTCCTCCTTCTCTTTGAAAGCCTCTCCACCCGCATGAGAGGGCAGGGAGGCAGAGATGGTGGAACAAGTTGCACCCCTAAATCCCCTATCTGCATCCCTCACGACTGCACAGATCTTCCGAGGAGGGCTCAGTTCCCCCTCTGTCAAGTTCTCCCTCTCTCCTTCTACAGGGGCAGCCGCAGCCGCAGCCTCAGCAGAGAAATCGACAGGGCAGAGGGTCGCAGGGGGGTGCGCTGCAGAAAGAAAGGGATGGACTTGGATCATCGCTCTCACATGTGGAGCGAGAGAAACAAATCCTCCATACTTGTGTCATTTGTGCACCTATCTTGACCAGAGGAGGAGGGAGACTTTCTTTCAATCATTCCGCGAGTAAGGAGACAACCGTCTTCTCAAGGTACAAGGAACAGACAATGCAAACAAACGACCATTTGGAGGAAGCTGCGTTTTCAGCACAGGTGGAACTAACAGTCAGCAGTCACTTTTGAGGGTCTGCTTTTGGATTGCGCGTAGTTTTGTCTCCACAATATAATAGTTGCGGGAGACGGGGGGCACAAAAGCCCGTCGTCCAAGAGGGATGAGAAAGGGGGAAAGGCCGGGAGAGAGATGAGAAATGGCTGACTGACGCAGTTGAATTCTGGACGTGCAGATTGCCGCAAACCGTGTGTGGAACTCCAGCCCTCCCCCCGCTCTCTTGTTGGACGGAGGCTCAGAGTCCAGCCCTCCCTCGAGAACCCACACTTCCTGCAAGCAACCAAGATCAGATCCAAAGGGACCATCAAATCAAGAAACACGCACACTTCGCAACGGGAAACAAATTGCTTCCGGTGTGCTCTACAGAGAACCAGTCCGACACGGGGAAGTACTTCTTCCCTTCCGAGGCCTTTAACGAGGATCTCCCAACCAACGGAGCAATCACACATACAGCTGCTCCCTTTGTCCTCGCACTATCTTCCACACTCACACACACATTCCCTTCTTCCGTTTCCAAACTAAGTGAAAAAGCACGACAGGATAACCAACCAAACCAACGAAAGTCCAAACGAAGCTGCCCTCTCATCTCACCTTTGGGCTGCTCCCCTTCATTGCTGCCATCACAGCCTGCACGTCAGGAGACAGTCTGGTCTGTCCTCTCTGGCCATCCTCCTGGAGGCTCTTGTTGGTGTTTGCCCTCTGGAGGGAGGGGGACGAGGAGGGGAGGGGGCTGCCGATCAGAATGACCAGCTTGGCGGTGGAAGAACGGAGCAGGGGACCAGGCACGATCGGCTGCACGAAGCACAAATGAGAATATTTCATCCTCGTAAATACATCGAGAAGAGCGTGTTCTACTTCTGTTTCTATGGAATGGGGACAGAGGCGGGACTTCAAGGACCCTCGAGGTCAAGGGAAGGAAAAGGCAAAGGAGCAATCAAGAGAAGAGGAAGCGAGAGAGAGATGGAAAACACAGAAAGGGGTGTTGAAAGCATAGAAAGAAGGCTGGAGGCGATCAAATAAACCGATGTACACAAGATAATGAAGAAAAGAAACATGAGCGAAAGAATTGCTGCGGCATCTTCCATAAAAAACGGCGAAACTTTTCAGCCAGTCAAGGAGATTCCAGTCGACTGTTTGCAGGCCGAGCTAACCTGTTCTTCAACATTCCAAGAGTGAGAACCCCGGATGTGGTATGCATGGTGTGCCGCAATGGGTCGGCAATCAATCACAACTGCAAAGGGAGGAAAGGGAGGGACATATGGTAAGTAAGACGTGTACTTAAAGGGACGTTCCACGGCAAAAAGAACCAGGTGAGCAGGAATGGAGAGCTGACTTGGCGTGGTGTCCATGAAAGTGTCCTCTGCCACAAGTACATTGAAGACGAAGTACGGAGGCACGACGCTGACATCACAGGAGAGCCCGGTCTCCTCCTTTGTCAGACGGGCCGGGAGGGAGACGGGACTCTTGAGAGAGCCACTCGATTGGCGATTTCCCATGTTTGCAGTTCCGCTTTCGAGTTCTACGAAGCAGAAACACCCGTTGACTAATCCACTTAAAGCTAATTCACAGGTACAAAACAAACGGTTTCTGAAGCGAAGCCTCTTTCCTGACACAATTCCTTCGCGTCGGACCCTGCAGTCTTCCTTCACGTACCAAAAAACGCACTTTTCTTATAGTGCCATATATTTCATATCGATATATTAGTGCCAGGCTGGGCCGCGCGATCCGCGGGACCGACCGGCATGCACTCCGAACCGTGACGCCGCGCGCGGCCGCGGGGTGTCAGACATGCATGTATGCATGGGGACTCGTACAAAATACTTTATGCAACGCCGCCCCCCAAAGCCATCAATTTGCTGGTTGCATAAGGCGGCGGCGGCCGCGGCGCGTATGTAATGGATGCTAGAATGCGGCGGCGCCCAGAGGGACTACCTCTGCATAAGACCCCCCCCCCTCCAGCCCTCTTATGCAACGCCGTTGCATAAGGTATTTTGTACGAGCCCCCCATGCACTCAAAAGTTCAAGAGTCCAAAATTTCGCATCAGTGATGCATCAGTGCAAAATTTCGCATCAGTGATGCATCAGTGTGTCGAATCCCGATCAGCAGGAGAATCCCCCAAGCAGGGGGATCAGAGTATACATAGACATTGACGTTTCAAAGTCGATCCTTTCTGTTCTGAAGAGCCTCACAGCCGACTCTACAGAAGCATCGGACCCCTCAAGCAGAAGCTCTTTGGCACTTGTGTTGCTCTGCAACAGTTGTCTCACTCAGCCGGGTCGTTGTTGCACGGCTCCTTTTCATAGCGATCTGCAGTCCGCACTCAGGTGTTCGGCTTGCAATTTTTGCACAGAAGATCAGAAGCATCCATTTGCCATCTAAAAGATGTCGGCTGCCTCCCGAGACATTCATCTGGCGCGTGAGTTCGCAACATCTGAGCGTCTGATCCACCAAGAGGGAGTCAGCTCAGGGTACCGAAAGTGGATCTACTTCGTGTCTGGGTGCACTTGCAACTGGGTGCAATTGTGAGTCGGTGCGATGCATGAGCCTTGTGGCTTGCTGCGGCCGAACAGCGAGTGTGTATCCACTGGCTTCTCGAGCATAGGGCGTCTGTGTATCTGACTGAGATTGCGATAGGCTCTTGGCTTGCATATCCCCCCATGAGCCCAACGTATTGCTTCCGTCCTGACTTCTGCATTCAGCCAATGTAGGAAGCCTTGCGTTGAATGAAGTGAATGTCTCCACGACTGTTTGCAGCTTCAAGGCAGAGGAACTGTTCAAGTCGACGTACATCAACGTGTATGAGACGAAGATCGAATTCAACTACCCCGCCTACAACTGTTGTTACTCCGACTTCGACAATGTTGCCATGCTGTACTACGACCGTGTGTACTTCGAGAGTCAGTCAACAGAGAGAGCACCGTCCTATCGGAAAGAAGGCCTTTCTGGAATATCTATCTTCCATCTCCCATCCCTCTGTCTCACTGCCTTCTCGTTTCCGTTCCTTTGTCTTCTGGTGTCTCCATTGGCTCCGTTCGGAAGATGCAAACGATATAGATTGGGACCCACGTTTCGACGTTTTCCTTCGGCTTTTTTCTTCATGTCTGACTTTCCATTTTGTCAAATGAGGTGCATCTGGAGGGATATGGAACAGGAAGAGGTGGGTCCCTGGTTTCATCGGACTCGTTCCTTCGTTTGACTATTTAACCATTCGTTTTGGGGACACATGCTGGGCAGTTCTGTTGTTTCCATGTATGTGTGTGTGTGCCTGAATTTCCCTGTACGTGTGTGTGGCTGCAGACATGGACAGGGCCGGGTTCTGTTCCCCTTGCTGTACCCACTGCTCTTGCTGTCCGACTTGTTGTGATCAGGTGAGGGGGGGAGAGAAGTAAAGAAGGGCCGAAAAAAGGGAAGAGAAAAAATGGGAAGGGTGTCTCATCTGAATCCCGGCAGGTTTTTCTTCTTCTGCGTTACTTTGTGTACGGGTTACGCCCAAATCCCATTTGCTTTGAAAACACTTCAGTGTCTTCCTTTTTCTCCAACGAGAAGGTCCAGCAGTGAATGTTGCTCCTGCCGATGCCATATGCATTCTCATTATCCATCCCTCTGTGTGTGCAGTGCAGTGAGGCTCTGGTCCTGCACGCAGACCCTAGGTGCTGCTGCACGGGGATGAAACTCGCCAGGGGTAGGTGGNGGGGGGGGGGGGAATGAAACACGCCAGGGTTCGAGTAGAGTGGGAAGTGGGTGGGGCAGTCTTCCAGTTGTTGCCTTGCTGTCTGTAGCATGTGTATGAAACTTGTTGGTTCTATATCTTTGTGCCTGTTTGACCTCCATGTGATTGCTTTCTCTTTGCTTATCCGTCTCCTCACACCTTTGCCTTCCTTTCCCCTTCCTTTCCCCTTCCTGGTCTCCGTTGCAGCCCCCCAGATCTCTTCGTGCTGCTGCACCTCTGCGTGCTGCTGCTGCACGAAGCCCTTCGTGATGGTCAGTCTGCATGTCGGTCAGCTACCTGCCTGGCTCTCTTTCTTCTCGAAAGAAGCAGAAGAGGAGGAAGAAAGTATCAGGGGGCCAATCCTTGGTAGCTGCATGGATGGTTGGATGGGAGATTGGACCCGTATGCAGAACGAAAACAGAAAAGAATGAGGAATGAGTGGTGCGAGAGAGAGAGAGAGAGAGAGACAGAGACAGAGACAGAGACAGAGACAGAGACAAAGAGAGAGAGAGAGAGAGAGAGAGAGAGAGAGAGAGACAGAGACAGACAGAGAGAGAGAGAGAGAGAGAGGGTGTGTGTGTGTGTGAGAGAGAGAGGGGGGGGGGGGGGGGGGGGGGGGGGGGGGAGAGGGAGGGAGCGAGCGAGCGAGAGATCGGCACAAAGCTCTGTCAAAAGTCCTGCCGGAAGCACAAAAGAGGCAGCTGAGTGCTGTGCGTCCAAAAGTGGAACGCTTGAGTGTGTGTGTGACTGTTGTGGAAGTCACTGCTTTCCTCTTCTTTTGCTGGTTTCTCATTGCTGCAGCTTCCCTTCCTGGTGGATGCTGACAGACTGGCCCACTTCGTGCAGGAGTCAGTCGAGACACAGAGGAAGAATACGGAATGCGCATTTGCTCAGACAAAGAAAAGAGAACAAGGGGGAGGGAGAGGATTTGTGTATCAACAAGGAACAAAGGAAGGAATATTTCCCTCTTCTATTTTTGCTATCTCATCCACTTGGGCAGCGCTCAGTTCTTCATTTTTCCGGCAGCGGACTTTTCCCCTCTTTCTTCTCATTTTTCTCCGTTTCTTGCACGGTGCGTCATGCTGTGGATTCACCCAAGCAGGTGAACCGACAAACTGCACACCCATGCACTGTTTGAATGTTCTTCTACCTCCTGCATTCTTTCCCATTCTCCTTCTTCTCCTTCCTGCCTGCAGCGCGAAGAACGCGGCAGACAAGCGTGTCAGCCAGGGCCTTCGGTCAGTGCGGCTCTTTATGTCCATCCCGTGAGGCTGTTGTGTCTGTCCTGTATGTCCACCTGTCAGCAGAGAAGGGTCCTTTGTAGTGATTCACTTGCTCCCCGTGCTTCCTGCCTCTTTGCGACAGACACTCTTCCCGGTCTGTTCCACTAAACTAGTTTCGTTTCTCTTCTTGTCTCTCTGCGTGTCTTTATCCATTTGCACATTCGTCCATTTGTCTATTTGCAAATGCGAGAACAGAACAAACGAAGGCACAACGAATGGGAGAAGAAACCTAGCGCCTAAATGAAAATACATAAGAAAGTCAAAGCACTTCGCCCCCCCCCCTCCCACAACAATTAACTGATCGCATGATCTTCCTCTGCATGCAGACCTGCCATGGGAGGCCCCGGAGCCCAGCCCCCCATGCAGCAGCAGATGGGTCCCCCCATGCAACAGCCTGCAATGCAGGGCCCCCCCATGCAGCCGGGACCCGTCAACTACGGACAGCCCTACTACCAGCAGCCCCCTCCTCCGGTCAGCAGAAAGAAAGCAAGAAAGAAAGAAAGAAGCACCAGCAGGCAGAGGGGAAATCAGATAGAGAAAGAAAGAAAGAAAGAAAAAAAGAAAGAAAGAAAGAAAAAAAGAAAGAAAGAAAGAAAGAAAGAAAGAAAAAAAAAAAGAAAGGAGGAAAGAAAGAAAGGAGGAAAGAAAGGAGGAAAGAAAGAAAGAAAGGAGGAAAGAAAGAAAGAAAGAAAGAAAGAAAGAAAGAAAGAAAGGAGGAAAGAAAGAAAGAAAGAAAGAAAGAAAGAAAGTGAGAGAGCGAGACAGACAAAGAAGAGAGTGGATGTGTGCGTTGAAGCGAAGCAAACGAAATATCGAGGTCAGCAGATTGATTGCAGTTTTGGTTCACTTCCATCACTTATTGATTGCCTCTGACAACACATTGTCGGTCCTTCTTCTGCCCCCTTCTTCCTCTCTTTTCTGCACGCACGAAACTTTTGAGCAGCAGCTTGAATTCATCCATCTGCTCTTTGACCTTGTCTGTCCACTTGCAGCCCCAGCAACAGATGTGATCTGTCTGTCTGTCGATCGATTGATCGATGGGTGGGTGCATGGATGGATCGAGGAGGGCGTCTCAGGAGGAGAAGGGACGGCTGGGAGACGGCGTGGGAGAGGAGAGGAGAGGGGAGAGGGTCAATATCGAATTTCTCGATTGCTGTCTCTGTCTCTGTCTGATCTTCTCTCTCTCTTTGTCTGTGTGCGTATGTCTGTCTCTGTAGCTGTACAGAGAGGGAGAGGGAGAGAGAAAGAAGCGGTGCTTCTTCTGGACGGAAAGGGGGGGGCATGGAGCGCGGCTGCATGTGTGTGCTTGTTGACAGTCGCTTCAATGGACCAGGCTGTCTTTCTCTTTCTCTTTCTCTCTTTCTTCCTCATTTCTTCTGGTGGTGGGGCACATTGCTTCGTCACCAGTGGACCAGCAAACGGTGACATCATGGATCACCAGTGGACTGCTTCGTTGGCAAACGGTGACATCATGACAGCGCAAATATAATACTTATACACTATTCTGGAGGACCGCTTGGCTGCTCGATCAAACGCCAAGAGGGGCCTTGGCCAATCGATCTTGCGGTTGGTTGCCGCGTTGGGTGGATGGTCTGGATCGGGTTCCTGAAAAGAAATTCAATCACCGCCAGGAAAGCGACACATTTGTTTCGATCCATCCCGTATGCTGCTAAATCAACTCCTCCTCTTCTTTCCACATTTTGCCTTTCTTTCTTCTCGTTTGTTTGCTGACAGATGGATCGTCGTCATCGATCGACGACTAATTAATCTCTGCATTATCAGGGTCTGGACCACTCAGACAGTTTAAGTGCTGTCACTGAGCTGGACATGTTTGAACGACTTGAAAGCAAATGCTGGTGTTGCCATTGTTTCAGCTCATGTAGATAAAGCCAACATATATATAAACACTTTCTAAATTATATTCGTGAAGCATAAATCGGCATCTACATAGGCATAGATCCTTAAATTAAAGCGTTTTTATATATTTTTTTGCAAGACTTGTATTTAAATATATTAATAACAGATTTTTAATAACTGATTTTTAACAGCTATAAAGCCTTTTTCAAAGCTCTCTGCAGTGGCGGCGCATCTAGCTGCATCATTTCTTATCTGGCCTACCATACCTCCTGGTTACATCCCATAATGGCATGATATAATGTCTCATCAACGACCCAAAGTTTCCAAGAATGCTAAACGCATGTAGAGATTCTGCTTAGTTATCAAATACTGTGAAATCACGTTTCTTGGCTTTTAATGCAGAGTACTTCGTATTCCTTAGTCACTACGGAGTGTGGTGCAGTGGCTAGCTTGTTGTACGGGGCTCATATGGTATAAGAAGTTCTCTCATGCAAGGTTCTTACTTCTAGATACTTCCTTACGGACTTTCATACGAAGGCTTGACTCACTGCTGACTGCATGCATGCGCGTAGCTTAATTGCATAGATGCAAATGCGCTCGAACTGCGCGCATCTCGATATGGCCTGACATGCTGCTTCGCGTACCGTTGCGCGGCTGGCTAGCCTCACAACGTTACGTGCCACCTCCCCCCTGAAGCCACGTCCACGCTGGCTTACATGGAAAACGCAAGTGAATCTTCTTATACAACTCTTTTGGGCAATGGAGTGATGATCGTTGATTAGATCATCGTTCTTCCTTATACCTGCGGCGTCGTAGAAAACCAAAGATCGTCTTTCTTTTCTTTTCTTTCATCTCTCTCATTTCTGTTTTCAAAATTTCCTTTACCTTCTTTTCTGTAGCTCTTCTTCTCTTTCACATCGTCAGCTCATAATCCACTCCAGTCAAACAATCACAACAGTTACTCCCAAACACCATCCGTACTG
Source organism: Chromera velia (assembly GCA_018398765.1). Taxonomy (NCBI): domain Eukaryota; family Chromeraceae; genus Chromera; species Chromera velia. Next base: position 815 of record JAHBMJ010005903.1, on the reverse strand, counting down.
ACTCCACCGTATACCCAGTGCACATGCCCCCTCCCCCTTCAAGGCCGCGTCCACGCTCGGTCAGAGAGAGTGTGACGCGCATGAGGACAACAACAAAGAAAAAAAAATCAGACGCACAAGGGCGGAAAACAGACATCGGCTTAAAATCGCTCCTTCGTTCACGGAGTCCACTGGATGCCATAGTACTAACAGAGTGGACTCTTAAGTAGGACTTAGTGGAATCCAAAGTAACTTTTAAATTAACTATATTCTAGCTTCATTATAAAGTAAAACTAGGTTACTTGAAGCAATCTAGAGTCTTTTAAAGCATTTAAAATCGTTACTCCTGTGCAAATCTGCTCAAATATGCTCAAAAGACTGGTTGATTAGCTAGGGTGTATGGTGGGAAAAATTATAATCACCGCGGCACGTAGAAGTTAGTGAATGTTACCTGCAAAGAAATACACAGACACAACACTAGTGGATACGCTCAAAAGCAACGTTTAGCGCCGCCAATCAACTACAAAGAATTGTTTCTTCTGCAAGGGAAACAGTGCAGGAAGGAGGGTTTCATAGCTAGGCTGGTCACACCGGACAGGAGACGGTCAGCAGGGGTCGGAGAGAACAGAGCACAGAGACAACATAATTCTTTTTACAAAGAACTCACACTACACGGCGCAAAAGCTTGCAAATCGTTCTGCATGTGTCAATGAGAAACTGTGAAAAAGAAGGACAGGTCCGTAGGTAGATCCAGATGTTTAGAGGGAGACCAGTACGGAGTGCCACAAATGAGAAAGGATGAACGAGTAAGCTAGGAGCACTTGCGTCGGGATAGT